>WOGR01008288.1:0-11924 GCA_015342045.1 Leptinotarsa lineolata | reverse complement strand
TTATGTAAATATTCGAGTGGTTTAGATACACTCCACAAAATTCAGAGTGTGGTTCATCATTGAAATTTTTAAAATCTAAAACGGTAACATTTAAATTATCTCTACAATATATCGCAACACCTCCATGTTGATCTGAGTCCCTACAAAAACTAGACGTCAAATGATAATTTAGTATATTGATTCTAGGTGAATTGTCGAATGTCTGCCAATGCTCTGATAAACAGATTACATCAAAGTGGGAATCAACCAAAAAAGCGCGTAATTCATGCAACTTTTTAGAAACACATTGAATATTCATATGGAATATCTGTAAATTGTTTTCAACAATAGTGCCAACGTCATGTTCAGTTTTCATGATTGTGGATCCGCCTCCTCTTGTACCTGTGGCGACATCCTCCTTTTTCGAAAAAAACCTGGATACTAAGGCTCCACTCGGCCATATTTCTTGTCTCCATGCTTTTGAAAAATTCTCTTGTCTTATGATTACCTTCATAGAAGCATATAGTTCAGGATATTTAGATGTATGACTTTCACAAATCACTTCTGGAAAATTTTGACGAGCATTTTCTTGAGATCCTCAGGTTTTGTGGATGAATACAGCCTCGTAACAAGCAGTGAAGTATATTTAGCAACTGTGCTAATTCCAGTATCTTCACCATTTCGTCCCACAACAAATCGTCTATTTTTTCGAGGGTTCTGTCTTGGTAAAACTTTTATCCACTCACCATCTTCCTTGTTTGTAAGATCCTGAATCTCCTTCATTTTATTTGTTGACTGAGCATGTAAAATTTCTGTTTTAACTTCGCTAGGGCTGAAAATCTTTTGTTGTGGAATATTTTCTGGATATATGAAAGACTTGTCACTTGCGCTAGTTGTAGGATAAATTTGTATAGTTTCTGTTCTAGTAGTGTCCTATAATATAACGGATTTTTGTTCTTCCATCATAGATGTTCCTGCCCTCTGTGTTTCGGTAGAAGGAGGTCGATTTAACGTTTTCTGTATTTTATTTTTATTCTGTGGTGCATTGTTTGATTTTTTGTCATCCATAGATTAACTAGTTTTGGTTTCATTTGCTTGTTGCCAATTTTTTTCCAGTTTTTGAACTTTTTCTAGCAATAATTCGTTGTTTTGCTTCAACACATTGTTTTTGTCACTAACTTCATTCAACAGTTCTTTCAAATACATAATTTCCATTTCACTCTCTGTTTATCTAGGTAAAGAAGTGAAGGTGAATCAGTTCCTACGGTAACCTCACTTTCACAGCACATTATGATATTATCAAATAACACAACCATTTTCTTCTTTTCAGCGCAGCTTTTGTGATATACTGATAGACAATTTTTGCATACTAATACTCCACATGATTTGCCACAACACTTCTACAGAATAAAAATAATATTTTTTAATGCATTGTTCAAAAATCTTTGCAATATTGTTAATAACAGAGATCGGCCTGTAGTTGTTCAATTGATTTTTTTCACCAGTTTTATAGACTAGTGTTACGACTGATTTAAAACGATGAATTTATAATATGTACCAATGGTCCTATGATCTGTGTGTGAGTATGTTTTATCATATTAGCAGTTATTCCGTCAGTTCCTGGGGAGCAGTGTTTTTAAGAAACCAGTTTGGCAAATCTCCTGTAGAATTTTTTTTCAACATATCCTGATCAATGTTTATGAAATATTCGTAAAACAATTTTATTTTCTCATCATTTTTACTGAGTATCAGAACAAACTTCGATAGATCTAGTCATCGGAACTGTTATCGGGGAAGAGCAAAGTTGCTGCAGTAGTGAAGTGGACTCGGAAGAGCTGTATCAATTCGACGTAAGGACCCGAGAAATGATGCACCACCATAGGAGTTTGTATGTCGAATCGCCCGTTTTATGTTTGTTCTTCCTCCGACAATAGGGATGCCGTGGATGTTAGAGTTTGGAGTGTCTACATGATTGAATGTTACTGGATGGAGCCTGTAAAGTCATTATGATTTCGGATCTCCTACTGTACTTGATCCGTGACCATGGGAGCAGAAATTGGCAGCTACCCGAGCAGCTGGTGAACCCAGTTTATTTTTTGACACTGAACGAGATGATCACAAATCTGTCACCGAGTTGAAACCCGTTCATTAAAAGTCCCATATGAAAGCCGCAGAGATAACTTTACTCCTGTGGCAACACAAACATAATCCAATGCATGGTATCCTCTTCAACATTATTGAAGTGCTTATCAGACTCATCAAAGCGCCCGACCTTCGCTTTCCTCAGGTCGAGTGGGCTGATATCGGAAACTGCCGAATTCATCATGCTCTGCATGGCCATGGCTGCATCATGGCCTTCCAGGATAGTGTCTTCAACATCACAGTCTACGCAATCGCGTGATAGGTATAGAGGCTCTTGACAAGGTGCAGGGCCTGCTGCGAGACGACTAAGAACCTGATGCAGTTGCTGTCAGCATGTCCAGCATATGCGATCTTGATCTATATCCGTTGATATAAAGCGGTCCTGAGAGTGCTTTATCAACACCTACGACGAGACATCGATGTTGTCCTACACTCCAGGGGACATTGAATCCGTTGTCGGGAACGAGTAGTATCGAATTTATTGAAACTATTCGTTTGCCACCCTCAGGCTCATCCATGCTAATAAGCCTGATGTAGTTCTTCTTGACCATCATAGCAAAACGGATAGAATATCGGGATTTACTCTTCAAAATCCAGTCTCTCCACTCTGTCAAGATGGTTGTTCTGAATGATGGAGTCCTTGATGAAATTATGCCTTCTCTACTTTCGAATCTCAAGATCATACCGGTTTGTAGCACTAAGGCAGGAATACTAGCCGGACAAATGCAGGAGGCTGTCATTTTTGGCTCACCAATGCAATCTTAGGATAATAATAATAGTTCGACGGACAAACAAATACGGTCATTTCCTCTCATGATATGAGAGGAAATGACTCGTTTCGAATATACAAGGAGTTCAAGTAGCAAAATGAATATACTCTTTTTGTTATAGGTATATAAGCAACAACAACGTCACTGATTCAAAGTACTGAACTGTGTTATTGATGACTTGTTCATTTTGTGGAAATTCATGATCACTTCAATGAAATGAATGAAAACACTTTCTTGTCTAATTTCTACCACGTTTATTTATTCATACGAACGGTTTCGGGGGTTTAACCCATTCTCAAGTAAAACTAACTAGTTTTTCAAGTAAAACTAACTAGTTTTTCAAGTAAAACTAACTAGTTTTTCTTGAGATAATGGGTTAAGCCCCCGAAACCGGTCGTAAGAATGAATAAAGATGAATGAAAACACTTTTTTTTCTAATTTCCACCACGTTTATTTATTCTCACGACTGGTTTCGGGGGTTTAATCATATCTAAAGTTAAACTAGTTTTTTAAGTAAAACTAACTAGTTTTTTTTTGAGAGAATGGGTCAAGCCCCCGAAACCGGTCGTAAGAATAAATAAACGTGGTAAAAATTAGACAAAAATGTGTTTTCATTCATCTTATCAATATCCTAAACCTAACTTACCAGCGAAAGAAGATCATGATATTTTGTAGTCGATCCGTGAAGTTTTATTCATTCATTAATTTTTTCATTGAAGTTACAAAATGAATAGCATTTTCATTTTGCAACGTCAAAACTATGCATATCTAAAACAGTTAATTTAACACGCATCTCAAACATTACTTTACATCGATTTACAAATGAATACGCGTCTGTTCGTTTAATTTTATAAGCACTATAATAGGCTCCATCTTATTCGGAAGTCGATGGCTAATGAGTAACGTGTATCCACATTGACAGATCTAAAAGCAAAACACAAAAACGTAAGTCATCATTCTCTTCACAAAAAGCAGACGTTCTTTCACTATAGTTATTTTTCAATTTTGTTTATTTGCTGTAATACTGAAGTGTGTATCAGATAAGTGCCTTGAATTTTTTGATAAAACGAGTTGATAGCAGATGCATTAATTGATGCTGAGTTGATATTGACAGATAAATAATATCAATTTTAACAAAGGAGGCCGTACATCAATTAAATGAGTTATTGGATTCGACCAAAGATTCATCGTAATAACAACTACTTTACAAATTATAAGGCGCGTACTTGTAAAAACATAATGAATACAACCAGAAAGGCAATATAAGATAACCTAAGGTTTGCATCGAAGATGTTGCTCGATAACTTCAAGATTTCTTTATACGCTAACATGGCTAATAACCAAGATAAGCAATATGGGAGATGTTATTTTAATCTCAACATATGGAAATTAATGTATGCGAAGGGTAAAATAAATGTTCTGTTGAATACATTCACCTAATCACCTTGCGTAATGTAGAAGTTTGGAATGAGAAAGAACTTCAATGACTAATATTCAATTCAAGAAGTATGCAAGAGATTATCTATTTTGGAAGCAACACTATACTGGAAATTCGCAGTTTGGGTTCGTTATTGTTTGGGGTTATTGTTTACCGATGAATTGAAAAGAATAAATAATGTATGACAACCTGATTCATGGATATTCAATACATAAAAGTATATTGCTGAAAATAAAATGTACAGCCCAAAGAGAAATTGCGAATTTTGTGTAAATAATAAGTCCTAGTATTCAACGGTCTAATCGCTTAGAAAATATGTACGTCAGATCAAAATGTACATCCTTGTTTCAAAGACATACCTTTGACCGAATAGAGGGGCTAAATTACTACTTCACGGTCTGTCACTTAACCAATGGTAATGAGTATCTGTCTAGACAGCATTTATAATGAATCTTTGAAACTCTTCAAAGGCCTTACCATTGTTGTTTGATCTTCAGACAATATTGTTTCTCATGTGCAGCCGACTATATTCAAAATCCATTATATTATGTGACGCCTTCCAAAAACATATATACTGCTCATGCAACTCTATTTTTTGTTTGAGATGATCGATGTTTGTTCCATGGGGCTGCAGTCAGGTTTTGAAGGGTATTCAACCCCAAACAAAATACTGGAGCTTTCTTATAGGAGAAAAATACTGGACCTGTACAAAAAGGTTATCGGTATTCACTTGGACCTGAACAAAGTAAGAACAAGGCAAAAGACGAGACTTTGAGGTAAGGTAAAGATTACGATTCCGTCGTCCAGTCATGTAACTTCAGTTTCAATTGGTTCTTGAAAAAGGCCTCAAAGCAGAAGTCGAAACGTCGAACGCATGTTATAAGAGTACACTTTTTTTGGCTTGCTGCTCACCCAAATATTGTTCACTCATGCTCATTAGTTAAGTGGACTGTATATTATATAGGATTTGAGGAAGTTTCTAATGCAATTTTGTTCAGAACACAAGAAAAAGAGCGAGAGAGATTACGAGGCTGTGGTTCTCATCTGAGTGTATGTCGGCTTGAGTGATGGCTTGTAGAGAGTTCCAATTTCATCTGTTGGATCACACCACACTAGCTGGCCCGCAATTGTTTATTAGTTTTTATTTCTTTTTGAGGAGAAAATACCGAAGATGCGTTGTGTCGCGAGTCTATCTAGCGACCGACCAAATATATTGATACGAGGAGCGCTCCATATATCTAATCAGGCTAGGAAACACAGCCGAATTTTGCGGTGAATACAAATTTTGCAAATTGAGTAAAAATCATCAGTAGACAAATACAGAACAATAAAAATAAAAATGAAAATAAATAATAATATAAAAGGAAACTGCTGAAGATGGAACAATGAGTTTTGAAATCTCTGAAAGAACAAATATAATTGAAAATTAAAATGAACAACTGAAAAAAACAATGACATTGAGCAGAATGAAATGGAAAGTAAAATAATTTCAAACCAATTTAATTCACAAGGTTTCGATTGTTAGTATACACAATCGTTTTCGGGTGATGACTGGACTATACCTCCGAGAGATAACTATTTATTGATCATTCGAACACTTTCACCTATCTCCTCCTCCCTCTTTCCGCTTTACCGGGTTAGTGGGAGTTGACCGTTTTTCCGTTTCAGTTTCAGTTTCCTTGAACTTCCTCCTGAATCAGTGTTCCTCCCTGTGAATGATCCCGGCTCGGGACCACTTGTTGTTACGTTGATGAGTCCAAACATGCTCTGCTATTATCGATTTGTTGGTTTCTTCTCGTTGTCTGTATCTCTTGTGCCCGGCAATGCGGACCTTCAATGGCCTCTTAGTTTCACCGATATAGAATTTGCCGTACTCCCAGGGTATCCGGTAAATCAATTCTTGGGATCGTCAGTCCACGTTTGGTGGCCTGATATTCGTGGAGCTGCTACAGATGGTGTTTCCAGATCTGAAGCAGGTTCTGGTGTTGTACTTGGACCCGATTCTTTTCATTCTTTTCAACAATCCTCTGACCTAGGGAAGGGCAAGCAATGGTTATGACGGCTTCTCTCCTTTGTAAGGCTCTTGCTGTCTTTCAGCCAAAATATGTTTCACCATCACTTCGGGGTAACCTTTCTATTGATGATCTTTTTTGATGATACCTAATTCCCTTTCGAGACTTTCCTTCGTATTACAGCGCCAGAAGCACTATCCACTAGAGTCTTGATAATTTCTCTTTTGATAGATTGATGATGATGGTTGGATTCGTGATTCAGATACCCTCCCATATGAGTGGGATAGACTAACCACTTATATTTTGATAACCAAGACCACTGAAAATGTCTCTCAAATTTTTCTAAAGAAGTGCCTGGAACCTTGAAAGCTATTTCTGGTTCCCAAATATTTTTAAGTTTGTGCAATGAATTACTTGAGGCTTCTTGCGATTTTATAAAACGTGAAATATCATTTTCGTGTATTTCGAGTTCGGGATCCAAATTGCGACCTACCTAGAATTGCTTGCAAATGTCATGAGCTGGGCATCTCAAAAGTTGCTTCTTGTGATGTAATAGTAGTTACACAGTTTGTCACTTACTTTACATTTTTTATGTTCCAAATATCCGAGTAAATGTAAAGATGCCTGTCCTAATTAATTTTAGGATAGGTTATATTAACTTTCAGTAGTACTCACTCTTTACTTCACCCTTCCACAAATTCACTTAACTCGTATTTCGAAAAAAAATTCAATCAATGAAAAACACAATTTTTTGGGTTTGGAATTCATTGATTAGTTAAGCAACCTCGATTGATTGTTAGCTTGTCCAACCCAGACAGTCGTCTCGATGAAATTCGAATTACATCGTCAGTCATCGAGTCGCTACGGTCGCAGCCTTGCGCACAACCCGTATTCGGTACCAGTGGGCTTATTTTATATTATTAGTGGATAGTAGACATCATTTTCTGAATGAGCTCATTTTACAATTATTATATTCAGAAGTGATCTCATTTCTTTATTATATACTATTATAAATCTCGGGGGGGCTGCAACCCTATGGCTCCCCCTCGGGTGCGCCACTGATAGCAAACGTTGGTCAAACTTCGTTAGCTTTTATACTATAATAGGGTGTTTGTGAGACTACTGAAAGTTTATTGATGTTCATATGTTTCGGATTTGAAGAAATTGAAAACATCCAATTTCATTTCAACCTTTATTTAATTTTGTTTCAGTTTATTTCACAAATCTGTTAGTTAATGTTTTCCCGTAAATTCTCCCATGAAGGTTTTCCAAGTATTCTCAATATTTTTCATTATCACATTTTCTGATATCTTCGTATGATTCATTCCTGAGTATTCTGATTCTATCCGCCAGTGCCTTTCGACTTTTCACTCTATTCTCAGATAAGTCTTAAGCACACTTAAGACATACGAACTTACATTTATCAAAACGATAAAGAAGACATCGTCGCATAACTGAATATATTTAATTCTGAATCATCAAATTTTCATATACAAAAGAGACAATTGATTGGCAATTCAGTTCGTGTCGAATGTGGATTGGTACACGATATACATGTTTCAATATTTTTTTCAGAATAAACATTTGGGGATTACTGAGTTCAATGACTTCATCATCAAATTTTCCATAAAAGAAAATAGTTCAAAATTTCATTTCTATCCGATTTTGATTTGGTGTTGAGGGCATTAGGTGCACTTCCCTTTTTAATTTCGTTCTTTAACTTCACTTCTCTACGCAGAGAGCAAGGATCTTCAATTTTGTTGTTGCTTCATACTAAAAAATGGGAACGGATTCTAATAACAGTGTTCGGATCACACATCAACACCTCTGACACATAAATGCATTTATTTGCCCCGCAGGATGAAATATTAAAATGTCTGTTCAATATTTAATAACACGCCTGTAGAGCCAGTTAAAATATAACGCGGTGCCTTACCAGATAATAAGCATCCAGTTGTAAATCAATAAATGTCCTATTTCACCAGAAGTTCTCAATAATCATTTCAAGGCGTGGGAAGATCATTTTCTTAGGGATATTGAATTTTTCATGTAACAGGTCATATGGACACCAATGTTAATGTATGTAACATCACATTATCAGTGATGGTCTTTAACAATATCTGACTCTCATATATTGAAAAGCAAAAGAAATATTTCAATTGAGAAGAATAAGGTGAATATTGTAAATAGTTCTGAGTTTTATTCTCTGGATAGCGCACATCCAGAGAATAAAACTGCTTAGAATACAAGTATTTCATATAGAAGTCATGTTGCAGCTAGAATCAGCAAAACACAATTCAACTCCTACTAGCGAGAATTATCTGACGTCAAATTACAATAATAACCGGCTTCGGCGATTGAATCAAAGTTTAGGACACTTCTGCAGTCTGTTCAAAGTAATAACCAAAGTATCACTTCTGATACTCTCTAGTAGACAGATCGAAAAAGTCACCTAAATATAATGAAAAACTAATCAGGATGATGTATTTGGGCATTAATTTTCGACCGATGTTTAATTTCATTAGTAGAAGAAACAAATCTTGGTCGCTCACAAAAAAGCTTATTATATTAAACATAACTTAAGGACCATATTCAATTATATATTCATTATATAAATGTTTTTTGTTCAACTGAAGATTTATTTTTTATACTGACAAAGAGTCCCTCATTGAGTCAATGATCAGCATTGCCCCAATGGTATTCTGAAAAACAGGGTTTTTTCTAACTTCAATGCGAAAATTGTGTTCAGTACCTATCTGAATCTGAGCTTTGGCAGTAGTTGAAGGTATTTTCATCCAGAAAACACTCTATTATTCAATTTGCTGTGAAATGAATATATCCTTCGGTTTTCCAGTATCTATTGAAAGTCAGAAATGTATTAAGAATGTTCAATAATTTGACCTGGAACAGATTTCGAGAAAAGTATTTTTGTTCAGAAGCGTTCTATTGAACATATATATCGTCGTCCATATCAAAACCGTTATTTCGAATCTTCCAAATTAGAATCCGAATTCCTAAAGTGCTAGCTGTTATAACTAACAAAAGTTGTCTACAAAATTAGAGTAGTTAATTCTGTATTGGAATTATCGAAAAGCTATATCTGTAAGCTACAAAATCATCATATTCACCTATTGAATGTTGAAAAATCACATCGAAATACGTTCACGATTTCTAGAGACAGGTGGATTAGGTAGATTCAATCGTATATAGATCGACGTGAAAAATACTCAGTAGGTAAAACAAAAGTATTATTTTATACGACTTTTTTTCTTATAATTAAGTTTCGCCAATACATGAACTCGGATGAAGTTTATATGAATTGAGAGTGATAACTTACTAGCAGGTTAGCTCAACTCCACGCAGTACAACATGTAATATTATCAACAAAAAGTTCACACCAACATAGACTCCTCTGGACTAATAACGTTTTCAAATGAAATTTGGAATTGAAAAAAAAATATGTTCAACCGTTGTCTTCCTGCGTTGTGGTATTGCAACAAAATCATCATGTCTTTCATATAGTATATTATGTAGTGTTCCTACGAATGATATCAATAACGATAGTTTGAAGTAAAAACTGAATAGGAAAAAGTGATTTTTTGAATACTTCAATGTTCATAATATAAAAGTAGTTGTTTCGTAAAGTACTTTTTCTGTCGTGAAATTCACTGTACATATGGAAGTAATTGTTTCGAGAGCCCTATTTCTTCCAGTTTGTATCTGAAAGTAACTTCTATGCAATATCTACACATCTTTGAGAAGAGTTCATTTGGAAACGAAAATATACACCGTTCAATTTAAACAAGATACTATAGTAATTGACCGCACGATCAAATACTTCACTACCCACTGAGCATTAAACAATACCCTAAATTTGTTTGTTTCATGTCGTTTTGTGTTGTTTCGAAAATTTCGTTGTTGCAATGTTTTTTATTTTCTAATATGTATCTAAAATGACTGACGGTTTTTGAAATAGTAATATTACTAACACGAAGAAACTACTTTTCAAGCCCTGAAGAACAGTTTAATTAAATTCGAAACGTCGCCAAGATAAAAATTGTTTTTTTAGTAAAAATTGATCCTGTTACCCAACAAACCTTTCTTCCGACGAATTATTGGATCGCCAAACTAGTCAACTAATACCCTAAATATTGAACAGTACTCTAATAAGACCTTCATGGGAAAAAACGTGATTATTGAAGATACATATTATTGAGTACGGTATGTTCTTTGACAGGTACCATTATGATGACGATTACGTTGATTCTGTGTGAGAAGAAATGAAAATAGGTAATGAAATGTGGCATCACATAGAAATTTCATTTGGTGTTAAGTGACCTCAGCTATAATTTTTTAAAAAAATTTTTGAAGCTTTTTTTATGCATCAAATATGATTTCATATGTCAATATTCCATCCATTTATAGCGTCCAATATCATCATCATCATCATCATCATCACTAAAAATCATTTGAGGGTGGTTAACCTTTTCGATTTTTCATCATAATCATTGATTGAATTAGGCTGCAATAGCGATATAATGAATAGCTTGTTCTTGACATTTCAGGCGGTAATGTATTTCGAAACATCAGTTAAACCAAGGCATTATATTTTTTTTGATTCGGAAGAAGTCATTATCATATCTGAAGATGCCTATCTATGATAATCGTTCCTACAAGAATTCTCCAAAACTCACGAGGACGAATATGGAAGTGATTTATGGAAATTATGCTTTTGTTAATTTGACTTGATTCGTATTTTTATTTCTTTTGATTCTTTAATCACTGCTAGGAAAAGTTTTTCATTCGCGAAGAATAATATTTCACACAGGAATTATATATTTTCATAGCATCACAACAATATAAGATATTCCACAGGTTATTTGATTGAAATATGATTTGAAAATTGTTCTCATAAATTGAATTTCTAAGTCATTGAAGTACATTTTCATAAATAATAACAATTCACAAAACAAAATTATGGAATATTTTCTGACTTCTCATAAACTTCCCATAGAATTTCATTGACATATATGTTAGTTTGAAGGGAAAGATGAGAACATAACATGTTGTCAAATATAACACCAGCCTGTTTTATTAATCGAAGCCGAATTGGCATTGAGTTGATTAACATCAAGCTGTCACACTCATGAATGTGAGGTATACTTAAACTGCCCATTTTTTCAAACTCAAAACGGGACATCCATATATAATATACCTATGTATGTATGTATGTATGGTCCATACAACCATACTCCATACTGTATGGACACATTAAAGCACCTTTTGAAAATAATAAAAATTCGTCTTTGATTTTTATCGATCTTCTTCTGGGTATTTTCACCCTCCACCTGTGGAAGGTGAAAATACCCAGAAGAAGATCGATTAAAAACTGATTTTCCTCTACAAAAAATGAATTTCGTTCGTCTTTATTATTTCCAACATTATTTATATCTTTCGGAGGAACATAGTTGCTTCAATAAAGATGATGATGATTTTAAATAAGAGTGAAATTCTTGGCACGTTTTGTTTATATTGAACTTCGTTATCAACATCGCCTTCAGAACTGAAACCTGCAAGTGATTT
>WOGR01008287.1:0-11924 GCA_015342045.1 Leptinotarsa lineolata | reverse complement strand
AAGTTCTGCCTGAATGTCACCAAGGAATCACGGCTCAACACCAATTCTCCTGTATTGTCCTTCCAAAACTCCTGATAAGAAGGATAACGTTACTGCAGCAACAGATAGCTCACGGTTATCTGAAATTTTACTCAGCGTAGATACTGGTTTCATAGATGACGAAAATACCTTAAGGCGAATAACGAAAATACCCCAAGGAACAGTTGATTCCGTCAATTGTGGATATTTTTACCTCGATGACTAAAATAAGCCAGCATTAAGTCACTCAAAAGTTATAACCTCCAATCACATGCAGCGTAATCATCACAAATCAAGTAAATAAACGATTTTTATTACTGAATAGCTAAATCGAGGAGAGACAAAAGATATACCTAAACCGATCTCATCAAATATTAATGGATGTTCAGAAAATGGAACAAAAGGTCAACGTACCAGGTATCAGCCGTACGAAAAGAAAAATGTGTATTTTTTCAAAAAAAAAACAGTATTTGGGTCATGTCATTGATAAACGTGGTCTGCACAAATCAAAAAAAAAATGTTGAGGTTATCAAACGTGCTCCAGCACTCAAAAATAGAACAGAACTGAAATCTTTTCTAGGGATGGTCACATTTTATATAAAATTCATACCCAATGCAGCACGAATACTACAACCACTATATAAATCATTAAGAAAAATACGACACTCCTTTGGAAACAAGATTGTCAAGATGCATTTGAACAAATAAAAGAAGAAATTATTTCAGATAGAGTTTTGGCCCACTACGACACCAAAAGAAATTTAAAACTCACCGTGGATGCAAGTTCTTATGGGCTAGCAGCAGTAATAAGTCATCCAAATAAAACAAATGAAACAGACAGCCCTATAGCGTTCGCATCTCGAGTATTAACGGATGCAGAAAAAGGATACAGTCAGCTAGATAAAGAAGCCCTTGCTATGAAATAGGGTGTGTCAAAATTCTACGAATATCTATATGGCCGCCATTTCATTTTAGTAACCGACAATAAGCTGATAATGAGCCTTTTTGAATCAAAAAAAGGAATTCCATTCATTGCAGCAAATAGATTGCAAAGATAGGCTCAATTTTTGCTAGCATATGATTTCCATATCCAATACGTAAAATCAGAAAATAATATAGGGGATGGGTTGTCAAGGTTGCCACTACAATGTTTCCAACCAGATTTTCAGAATGATATTTCATATCTCCACTATGTACTAGAATTCTCACCTATAACTTATAAAGAAATTAGATTGGTCAGTGGTAGGGATCCAATATTGTCTGAAATAATCTATTATGTGAAACAAGGTTGGCCAAATTCGAAATTACCTGTAGAGTTGTTACCATTTATCAGGCGTAAAAACAAACTTTCTGTAGAGAAGGGTTGCCACTTGTGGGGATATAAAGTGGTGATTCCAGAAATTCCGAAATATGATTTTGTCAGAATTGTATAATTCACACATGAGAATAGTAAAAATCAAATATCTTGTCCGATCATATGTATGGTGGCCTTCAATTAATGAGAATATCGAGAAGTTAGTGGACGACTGCAATATTTGTAAAAAATTAAGTGAAAGTTCGGAAAAATTTACAATAAAACCATGGAAATATACTGAAGAATGTTGGTCTAGGTTACATATCGACTTTTTTGGTCTATTATATAATAACTGTTTTTTTGTATTGATAGATTGAACATCGGAATGGATTGAATGTTATAAAAAGAAAAACATCACTTCTTTCACCACAATTGATAGATTGAGGGATATTTTCTCCAAATTCGGATTACCCAAAGTTATCGTGAGCGACAGTGGTTCACAATTGACTTCAGAAGAGTTTTCTCATTATTTAAAATTGAATGAAATGAAAAATATAACAACTGCTGCTTATCACCCTCAGAGCAATGGGGCTGCTGAGAATGCAGTTAAATTGATGAAAAATGCCCTCAGTGAGTCATGAAATAGTCGAAGAAAAACAGCGGAATCAAGTAAAGAATTTCAAGGGACATAGAAATGTGAGTTTTAAAGAGGGACATGATATACTAATGGAAGAATTTAGCAGGGGCAATAAACCTATATGGGTACCCGGTACAGTGTGTAGTATTTCGGGAATAGAAATTACATTGTAAAAAATAAGAACACGAACTTGAAGTACAAGAAACGTATTGATCAATTATTGGAAGATAATAATAACAAATGTCATAACACAGGAAACAATAATTTAAACAGTAATTCATCGCTTTCATTGTTCTCGGATGCTGCATATGACATCCATCATAATAATGGGAAATATCTTCGAACGCCTAATATTCTCAGTTCAAATAATGTAACAATCAGTTCAGAAAAAAATTTAGTTCAAGATGAACTCTCTTCTATCTCTGCGGACAGCTCTTCACGAAACCTCGAGACCAAATCAAACCATCAGAGATTTTCTCCTTCGTGAAAATCTGTTTACAGGGACGGATGATGTAATGTATTATTGAATAGGATACGCTACTGTCTTTAGTTTGATATATTTCATGTTTCATTTTTTGCGTTTCCAAAAAAGATCGAGTAGTGTGTATGAGATCAGTATGCTCATTGATAAATAAACATTATTCGGAAAGAAATAGTTTTCTTTTTCCCCGAAGTACATACCACAATACATCAAGATTCCACGAAGACCCAATGATGGAATCTTCCACTGAAAACGACGAAGATGAGCTGATCAGATATTCAGATTGTTGTGCATTGGTATTTATACAAGAAGACAACCGAAGGCTACTAGAACATTGGATAATGAGTGACGATTTCCTGGGAATATTTGACCGACTAAATAAGCACCAATTGGTCTGGCAGATCTAATGTCTAACAACTCAATATTGAGATTTCTGAGCTCTTCAATCTATTGTCCAGAACCGGCAGGCGAAACCTCACTGCATATTATTGGTTGGACTTGAACCTCTGAATTATATGGATGATTTTGATCCTTTGATTTGACCACATAACATTAATGAAGTCGTTCATTTTGAGAGCCCCCAAATAAACAATGAATAACTTTTTCTTTACCCACTGATTGACATCCCATTTTCTCAGCAGTTGACTTGAGAATGTATGATCGTTGAGAACCACTATCTATCAGAGCCCTCAAGAACTTTGACTTATTAGCAGCGAATCAGTTTGCAGTTTTAGTTTACAAAAATCCACCTCTGATTTCTTACTATGATCAGAAGTATCAAGAAACTCCTTGTTGTTAGGCAAATCAGGGCACATTGATACCAGATGATATTTTCGACAGATAGCATATCTAAGAATTCCCACGACATCTTTTTGACGTATGACGAGCTTTCAGGCATCTAAAACACAGTTTGTTGCTGATCAAAATAAGTTTTTTTTGCTCCAAAGACATCTTCTGTGCTTTGAAAAAATGGTTTCTAATGTTATTAGAACACCACAAAATGCACAATTAGAATTAACACTAACCAAGTTTGCGGCGGCGAGTACCGGTGAAATCACATTTTTCTTAGCCGAAGAGTCCGAAATAGTTCTCGATAAATTAGCCCTCGCGTTACCTTGACCGGCGAAACCGAAATCCTCCGAAGCCAATGTAATTCGCTGCTCGTTTTCAAATTCGGTTTTTAGAAACTACATGAGGTTTTTAAAACGAATAACGTACCCGGGCCCGATTCCGTTGAGATATTTTTTGCATTTCCTGAATTTTCAGGTTCAAATCTATGTAGGAAACGTTGCCAAGCTTTCGAAAAATTTTGCGGAAGCATAACTCAATGAGAGTAAAAAGCATCATAGAACACTTATCTGATGTAATGCCTAGAGTATCTAACGCTCAAATATGTGTCTTTATCTGGTCAAGGAAAATTATTAACTTTCCTTCGGGTGCGGCCGATCAAATTGATAAAAAAACAAATGTTTTGTGCTAGTACTTTCGATTCGTAAACATTCGGCAGTTACCGTCACTAGTAGCTTCCTACCTCCCACCTATCTACCCAACGAGACCGGCTAGTTTTGATCCATCTTTGGTATGAGCACCGTATAGAAGTAAACACAAGTAAATTCACTCCTGGTCGGCGTCTTAGATATATCTGGTCAAAATTTCATTTTTTGCAAAGTTGTGGTGGCATGTAGCGCGGTAGGAGGGTGCAGGCTAGAACTACTCTTGGCTTACTTGCTCTCACGCCTCAGATGCATCGGTTGAGCGTAAAATAAGAAATGAAGATGTTAACCCAAATATGGCGGAGAGTTAACTTACTTGTGTTTACTTCTATACGGTGGTACGAGGAAGGTATTTGAATATTGCTCAGATTCTGAAGAAAGGTTGGTTGAGCACAGGATCAATTTTTTCTTGAAGAAACAATTGTTTTCTTGCCAACGTGTCGAATTTAACTAAATTTTTTTCAGGTCTCGAAAAGTTGTTTCTTCGTGTTGATATCACTATTTTGAAAAACATCAGACATATGAGATACTTTGAAAAAAAATAAAAAACATTGTAACAACTTCAAGACAATTGATGTTGAACATTTTTACTGACTCATTATTATATTAGTGTGACTCATTTTCCAGATTCAGATAAACTTAGCCGATTTTTCTACTTCTCTGCCCTCTTGAATATGGCATTTCAATCATCTGTCATATTTACCTGATGATAATATTCCTGATTTCCACATTGATCAGTGGTATTTGTATTCTATCGGATGCTGATGAAACTACTTCAGTTATACTGAATTCGATTTATTGTATCAGATTCAAATGATATAATAATAATAGTTTGATATTACTATATTAGAATTTGGTATATTAGGTGTGGTATGGCAATACCACACAGAAGTAATATCTCAATTGACACTGTTTACTCTTCTGTATAGTCATTTTGTATTGTGTGTCATGTATCTTGCACTGTACCATATATTGTACGATGGATTAATATTATCATTATTATAAGATCTTTTGTTGTGGAATGGTGATCACATTTTTTCTTCTTAGGACTTGACGTGTGGAAGTGAATTCAAACAGTTCACTTGAAATATTGATACTATTCATTTATTAGTACTTGACAATATACTTTCACGAAAAAACACAGTTTATATATTACTGTGGAAAACTTTCATTTTAAATGATTCATAATACTTAAAAAAAAATTGTTTTCAGAATGGGACCCTCACTGTTGACAATCTTCATTCTATGTTGGACTTCGAGTATATACGCGCAACACTGCAGTAATCCAAATGTATCCAGACAACGCTTGCTTATTTACCGCATCATTGAAGAAGTAGAAGTTCAAATTGTACGTTGCAAGTATTTTGACAGAAGTCATCCCGCTCTCACGTATTTCGACATCACGAACAACTGCTTGAAAACTCCCATTACTTCAATTTTCGTTGACAAATGGGAAGAGGAGAACTATGTGAACTCGCCCAATTCTCTCGTTAACATGGAACAATATAAGGCGAAAGCAGATCTTATCAGAAACGAAATAAAACTACGATCAGGTACAATTTGTAGATATGACAGAGGTTTTTGTTATGATACTAAGGAGGGAAATAACTATGCCGTCGTGTGGGAATTGAAGAGAGAGCTACGCAGATCAACACATTCGTGCCCGACGAAATTAGAACAGGTACTCTACGGATCTGTTGATATTTGGGACTTTCCAGTGAAACAATTGAAGTACCTTTTTTACACTGACTACCGCAGTGATGAGGCGTTCTACTTGAGGTTAATGAAAAGAATTGATTGCCACAATGTGGAAACCTGGGTGACAGAGGGGAATGAATTCTTGGTGTCTAGATCAAAATTAACTTCACGTATTGAAAATACGAAAGTTTTGAATCAATATTACTTACCAGTGCAAACGTCCAAAATGGTTAGTGAGGCTATCATGAAAAATTGCGAAGTCCATGATTATCCACTAGATTTCAGTCACAAATCAAGTAATGCGTATTTTGAGGATCCTGCTATCATAAGACTTATATTTCAGAAGGTCATAGGAAAACTTGAACTGGAAATAAACAAGTTGTCTGCAAAACTTACCGAACGAGGTACTCTCGATTCCAATGTATTTTTGACAGATATCAACAAGCTCAAACAACACAATAGTGAAAAAAATACCCAACTTCTGGACATCATGGAAAGAATCAGAGCCATAAAAAGTGATCTAGAACTAACTCACAATGATTTGATGAATATTAAAAAACTCATTAGTTCCTTTGAGGAAAAATACAAAAAAGACGTTTCATCTTTCAATGTGAATTTATCGAAAATGAGTGAGAAATATCTATCTGAAAGTGAGCGTTTTTCGACTATGATATCAGAGAGAGAACTTGATTTGCTGAAAAAATTCGAAAATCTTACTCTTTTTGTGAAAAGACAGTCGAATAATTTGGTGGCCAGATCAGAATTTGAGAAGAAATTGTCAGATCTGAGAGGCAAACTGAATACTGAAATTAATGATTTGAGATTGAAACTCATTCAGTCTTTGAATGAAAACGAAAAATTGAAAATATCTCTGAAAACTCTACATAATGACAATAAAGATTGGTTAGATGATTTCAAAATCATAAAAAATGATTATGATTCGAAATTGAAAAGCCTCAGTCAACGAATGAATGATAGTCTAAGCAATTTTAGAAATGATTTTGCCACTGTTCTGGAAATGGAGAATGGACGTGCATCAGCAAATGACGAGAAGATAGAGGTACTGAGAAAAAATATAGAGGATTTCAAAATTAGTTCAGAAAGTATTTTAGAGATCAAATTGAACAATATACTCTCCACAATTCAAACAACATTACTCAACTCTGTCTCGACAAAAGAGTTGGCTAATGTGAGAAAACAAATCGATATAATCAACAGAAATATCGCCGATGTGCAATGGAACTTCCTGAAGAATCTTAAAGGTGATCCTATTTCTGCTGATCATTTCAATAACAAGTTTTTGGAACTATCAGGAATAGTTGATGAAAAAATTGACAGACTTCGTTCTGATTTCACCACTTATTCGATACAACACAAGCAACACTGCGATTGCAAAAATGAATACGGTAAAATCATGAAAAACTACGAAGATCAATTTGAAGATACGAGACGTCAAATTTTAAATGAAGCAAAAAATTATGTGGGAACCAGAGAAACGTTGACTAAAACTGAATTGAATGAAAAATTGGTCAAATTTACTGAGAAGATGGAAACGAATAGAGAGCATTTAATTGAAACTCTGTTCGATAAATTGAAGGAGAAGGATGATAAAATTGAAGATATAAAAAATACTTTGACACTAGAGATATCAAAACTACGAGCTAAAATAACCGAATTCGAACAAGAAAATACGAATATTCCTATTCCAAACTGAATTATAGTCAACTTTGACTACTATGAATTTTGAAACTAGAAACACTTTTCTAGTACATGTACATTTCTCCTCTCATTGTCGTCAGGAGTGATTATTTCATTATAATGAATTGTTCGAGTTGACTTCAATTATCTATAGTATTTCTCAGTGATCTGTTTTGGACCTACTCTCATTCGTGATAAAACTCAATAGTCTTCATGACTACACAAATCTAATGGAATCATGTTGGAAGCATCCTATTTACTGACGGAAGGGCTACTGAAATTATATTCCCACAGCTGAAAACATCAAATGAACGATCACAATTTCTAAAACATGATTATTTCCATATGTAATCACTATAAATCCTGTAGAATCATCAGTGCTTCCTTTTGATATTAGGTTGAATTATTCTAGCCATATTACATACGTAGAAAATGACTATCTAGTGCATTATTTCTAATCTGTCGGCTCAAACATGTAACTTACTCTGTTATACCCACTGAGCAGAAAAGTCTCGCTTCAATATTATACACATGGAATGTGTAATGTTGTAGGGACTCGCCCGCAACATTCTAATGGCCGTACCTTCCAATAGAAAAGTACAGTCAACTTTCTTTTTCCATACGGGTGAAGTAGAAAATAAAAAAGACTTCAATATTGACTTGACTATTTTTCGATATTCTCACCGCCCAGAACTTAAAAAAATAATGAGAAAATATATAATAAGGAAAAAAAACGTGTGCGTCTCAGGACGTCCGACAAAAGTGATAACCCAAACTTGTCTGTGTTGAACTATTCAATTTTGAAATTGTTGATATGAGACAATTTTCAACTTTTTTCAACATGTGAAGAGCTTAGGTTATTACTTGAATCTTGTGTATGATAATATGAGAATGTGAGGAAGGGTTTTGTATTCATGATTATTTTGTGTATGTACATACAGTGTGTAAAAGCCAAATGGAATAAATTCATTATTTCGGTTATTGAACATTTTTTGAAAAATCCCGAAACAATGCAAACTCAAATTATAATTAGACATACTTCATCGATAAAATGCTACCCCTACATTCAACTCCCGTCGAATGACAGTTACAACTTCCAATTTTTCAAATAGGAAGTATAGGCTTGTGATATATCGTTTGAAAGGTCTCTCTATTCTCTATTCAAAAATGTTATCACTTCTGAATTTGTTGCATAAATCAAGATAAAATAAATTAAAATCATGTGGTTACCGAAATTAGATAAAATACACTCAAAACTTATTGCAATATACTCAAAACTTATTTCATGTTGAGGTATTGATGAGAAGAAAGTAAGCAAAACCACAGCAATGTTTTTTCTAGATGGTATCCTTCGAAAAATTATAAATAAATTCCGTGGCAACGGTAGTTTAAAACGCCTTGTCAAATTGTTTTGTATGTTACAACATTAGTTGTCAGCATTTCAAATTGAGTTTTAAGTTCTTTAACTTCAAGTCTGACAAATGGATAGATTTACGGAAATGTATGAAATAACAGTTTTACAAATGATTGGTTTCGGAGATGAAACCTGAACACAACAGGAAGTAGCTATTTGATGAGAAAATTCCTAATTCATCGCCCAATCTCACGAAACAATGAGCCAAATAGAAAAGCAGTTTTGCGAGTTTCGTCATGTGATGCATATAAAAAAGCAGCTGCCAATGCAATGAGCTCAAATTAGATGTGATGCTTGAGTTTGAGGAGAACACACATACATCGAGTAGACAGGCATCAACCACATTCAACGTCAGCCATACATCGATAGTAAACATATAAAAAAAAATAAAATGTATCCCTATAAAATGATACCTACTCAGGAGCTCATGGGAGACGATTTCGACGGAAGAACTTATTTTTGTGAGCGGATCAATGACATGTTAGAAAACAATATCATCAAATTAGAAGACATTATGTTTTCTGATGATTGTACTTTTTCTCCTAACGGTCATGCTAATCGGCATAATTGCCATTACTGGTCAATGGAAAATCCTCACTGGATGAGAAAAGAACACACGCAATACCCTTAAAAGGTCAATATTTGAGCGGGGATTGTAGGAAACCATACCAGTGGTCCTTTTTTCATTGAGGGCAAGTTGAATGGCAATAATCATTTGGCAGTACTTTAAAATGATATCATTCCAAGTTTAGCAAATTTATATCCTGATCCAGGAAACCCTCAAGTTCCAGTATATACGATATGGTTTCAGCAGAATGGAGCATGGAGGATGGAGCAGCATTACCAAGTAAATGTCTGGCAATACCTAGATATAACATTTCCCAATCGGTTGATAGGGAGGCGAGGATCGATTGAATGTCCAACGCGATAACCTGATCTTTCATTAGATTTCTTCTCATGGGGATATGTGAAGAGCAATGTGTACAAAACTTAACCTTTACATCTGAATGACTTGAAAGAACGAATAACGCTTGCGATCAGGTTGGTTACGCCTGATATGTTAAATTGAGGTAGAAGACACTTTTATTTGAGATCAGGATGTTTCCAAAACGTTCGCGGTGAACATTTTGAACATCCACTTCGTTGAAATCCATAAGTATTTTTCCTACTCTCCATTTCATTACGTTTTGCATTACATTTTAGTTTTTGAATGTATTTCATTGATTTTCGGTAACCACATGATTTTAATTTATTTTATCTTGATTGTTGCAATATTGTTGCAATAAACTTGAGAGCAATAACATTTTTGAATGGGAAATGAAGAGACCTTTCGGAAGATGTATCACAAACATATACTTCCTATTCGAAAATTCAGGGTTGTATCTGTACTCCGAAGGGGGTTGAAGGTGGGGGTGGCATTTTCACGTTGGAGAGTGAAAAATTACAATTCAAATTTGACGTGTTTCAGGATTTTTCTCAAATATATACAGCAACCGATAAATGAATTTATTTCAGTTGGCTTTTACACATTGTATATTATAGCTACCATAAACCAATTGTTACTTTTATTTCGGAATCCATAAAAGAACAAATGAAATCAAAATGAATAGCTATAGAACCTGAAATGAAAATGAAATGAAACGAATAAAATACAAAATGGAAATGACTACAGGGTAAAAAAATAAGAGAATAAAAATTTAAATGAGCAAAAAATCAAAAATGAAATGAAACATAAAAAAATTTTAAACAAGTCAATTCACAACGTTTCGATTATTATTATCTACAAATCCTATATCGGTGAAACGAAAAGACTATTGAAAGTCCGCATTGATGAGCACAAGAAAATACACAGCGGGGAGAAACCAGTAAATAGGGAATAGCAGGGCCCTTTTAGACTCATCAACAAAACATCAGGTGGTCCCAAGCTGATATCATTCACAGGGAGGAACACTGGTTTGAGAAGAAGTTCAAAAAAGCTGCATATATGTTGTCCAACGACGCACTCAGCCAAGCTAGCGTAGAGATATGCAATATGGAAACTGACAATCAAACGAAAAACGGTCAACTCCCGCTAAATCGCTGAAGCGGAGAGAGGAAAGAGGGAAAAGGTGAATGCGCTTGAATGACCTTTAAATAGTCATATCTTGGAAAAATAGTTCGGGGACAATTGTGGATACTAACAGTCGAAACGTTGCGAAGTAAATTGATTTGAATTTTCTCTTTGATTCGTTTGAAATTTTTTGCTCATTTCCATTCTTTTTTATTTCATTTCACTCTGTAGTGATTTTCATTTCGTATATTGATTATATTATTCGTTTCATTGTATTTTCATTTCAGGTATTATTGCTTAATATTATTGATATTTCAGCTATTCATTCTAATTTTTTTTGTTCTCTCATATATTTCGAATCATAGTAGAATCATATCAGACATTGGAAATACGAACAGATGCAATTGATGAGTATTGATATATACTTGAATATTCATCTGATAGGAAAATTAAAATTGACATTCAGGGAGAAACTTATTGGGAAAATTAGTTACTTTTTTTCATCTGTACGAAATACTCCGTTATATTCAATTACAATTTCTACAGTTCAAATTGTAGAAAAGTGTAAATGCCTTGTAAGATTGAAAAGGTTACGAAAACTGTATTTCTCTACAAAAAATATGTTTCATTCATTATGTTTGAAGGTGATTGACAATGTTTCGTGGTAAATTTCATCAGTTCGGACTTCCATTGTTTAATATCATATAAGATGATTTGAAATAATTTTTCAATTTTCAATTGATATATTACAAAAATTTGCAGATTTGGAATATGATCTTGATGAGAACAGAGAACAAATTCAATAAAAGCTCAATTGTGAGTTGTGTGCTCTGTGAACAACCTTGTATATGGTATCAAAATTCGAAATTGTTGCACTCAATAAATAGTTCAATAAAAAGTTGAATTTCACTGTTATCATACTATGAAAAAACTAATGTTTCATTCATTACAAATGAATGGATGAGAAACGTATAGAACTGTTCGAAATTTCTCATTCTCAAAGAATAAAGTTTTGAAAATTAATAATGAAAATTTTTTTATTATTATTATTGTCCGTAGTGTGCGCTGGTCAGGCCCTATCCCCCGAAGATCCGATACATTCAGGAGGGCGCGCCAGCATTATCAACCAACGACCACTTCC
>WOGR01008286.1:0-11925 GCA_015342045.1 Leptinotarsa lineolata | reverse complement strand
ATCACTCAACTTTTAATTATATTAATTTATTTCATTTTGTTTATTCATTTTTTTCACTCGTATTTTATTTCACTGTGAATTCTTTTCAAGTATTTTTGCTTAATATATTTGCCATTTTTAGCTATTCTTTTAAATTCCAATTGTATTGTTTATTTCAGGGATTTCAAATCATTTTATTAATTTTAGACAATGGAAGTCCGAACTGCTGAAATTGTTTCGTTCACTTATTTGGAAGAATATATATTTTTGTACCTCACATCTCATCGAAGTCAGCTGGCGGGATTTTGCACTGAAAAAAAGTATTCCATTTATTTGTAATAAACAAATTAATACACTTCAACAATAAAAACCGTGGAGCCTCAGCTGTCTTAACTGTGAGTTCTACTATGACGCAGTACGTAGTTTTTTGAACAAACCATTTTCATATATCAATATTTTCTAATACATTATATTATTCCGAACGACCTTCCACATGATTTTGCCAAACTTCATGTTTGCAATTTCAGACAAATTGCAACAGAATGGTATTTACTTATGAATTATTGAACACTACTTACTCAATATCATTCACAAATTTCTTTTCAATGTCCTCATTTCGAATATCTTCTGTAACAACGATTTGAAATTCTGAATTCTCAATCATTAATAGTTCCATCTACCTGTCGAAATAGAAATAAGAAATTAGTCCACTTAGTCGACTTAGGCTTTCCGACACTAGGTGGCAAAACTACCTTCAAACTGAATGTTCAAGATAAAATGTATCAATGATATTTATTTATTGCATACTTATCTATAAGGGAGATATCTTTGCTCTGTTGGAATAACAAAATTTCTATGTTGTATGAGAATTTAAAAATCTCGAAATCTATAATGAATCCATAAATAATAAAGAAAATTATAGTTCACTTTGAGATACGAAAAATCTCGAACCTTTTTATAGTAACCTTCTGTGAAATATTCAAAATTCATCTAATAGTATCATAATTGGAATATTCTCAACAAATTATAATCATAATTCAAAAGACATCTTGTAGTGATGTGTTGTTCTGAACCAAATTTTATAGAGTTGGCGATAGAAAACATCCACACCGATTTAGCGTAGATTCAGCTCTTGCCAACAGATGGCGACGTCAGTACAATCAACCTATGTTTCACTTTTAAATAAAAATGAATTTTAATTTTTATAATAGTTTGTCACGACTTATAGCATTTCAAATGCTACATAATGAAATTACTCTCAAAAATTCCTCTAAATATAATTTTTTTGATAGAAAACCTCAAAATTACATCTTAATTTTCTAATGGCAAATGAAGGCATTCTTCCTGAAACCCCAGAAAAAAAATAGTGATACTTTGGAGTTGATTTAAAACTGAGAAAATTGTTCTCCCAGATGACGAAATGTTTTAAAATTTCATCCAAATTGATCAATAGCAAGACGATTAAAATGTCCCCATTCTGTTAGAAATGTAAAACCAGTTGGTGTAAATAAAAGGTTTTCCAGTGGAGTGATATTCGATATAGCTAATGAACTGAGTACCTACTTCGACAGGTATCCTTTTACAGGGCATTTTTAGAATACATCCGTACATGAGCACTTGTTTCATAACTTCAGTAAATAATTAATTACACCAGACGTTTAAAACATACTGAATTATCTTATTTATTTTGGATGTAATATTCTTTTCATTGTGTGCTCACACAATTGTGGTGAAAGTTTCATTTTTATGTTATTTCCTGAACTGTGGCAAATATGGATGAAGAACGAACGCCTTTGTTGGTTCCTGAGGCTTCGAACAAGAATGCAAGCAGCAACTCGAAGAATGTGAGTTTTTTGCCATTGAAATACATTTGTTTAACAGTCAATTATATCAGATTTTATTGGGTTTGATTTTTATTACATAAGTTTTCATTGATTCTGATGCATTTTTTCGGAACGTGTAAAGTTGAAACCTTTGCATTAAAATAATTATTTAATGCAGATGAAAGTTATAAACAAATCCTAATCTGTGCATAGTGAAAATAACACGAAGTGAAAATGTCAAAGTTAAAGAAATTCCATGTGGAGAATTGTATTCTGAACAACAATCTTCTACATGCTTCGAGAATTCAACGCATCAAAGAATGACTGATGAGACTTAGTCATAAAATTGTAACTGCACGTTATTTTGTTTTTTCCAAAATAATAAGAGAATGAAATGAGGGTTGCAGTTACACTTTAGAATATCAATTCCTAACGACAATGAAAATATTGTCAATAAAAGATGACGAAACGACCGTTGGACAATATCATGTTTGTTTAACGAATGAATAAAAAAATTATGACAGTTATTGTTTCAAATTTTTTTGGTAGTATTTTGTGGAAACAGATGTTCGTTTTATATTTGTGTTGGAATGCAAATGCATGTATAGGTTTTGGGAGCAAACATAAGAAACAGTGAAAAAAATCTAAATTTTTGATAATAAAAGAAAAAATGGAGAAGTAGGGACAAAAAATGAAGAATGAGGAAGTGCAGTTAACTAATATGGAAAGAGTACTAGGTATTAATAACAATAGGATTGAAGGTATAACCTTAGAAATATTGGATAGAATTGATCCATTTATTGAAACTTATTTGTTTGGATTTATAATTTCAGATTTTTTACTGTATTTGATGATCTCTTCTTTGACCAAAATACCTCCAACTAGACATTATTTCAGTGTCTAAGTCATTTTATTTTTGGAAATAAAACTTGCTTGCTCTAACCATATTTTTGAGAAAGAATTATTTTCAAAATTTATGCTATTTAGTTACTGCCACATCAATTTTCTTGCCTATCAAGCAATTTGTAAAAATATTCAGTTTCACAGCCGATTTTTAGCTCATCGCACTATTGCTATCTCGGAAACGGTAAAATACGTAACGTCGGTTCAATTGGTCAAAAAGTTTTCTATTATGGTGAACTGAAATAATTTCATTTCACATCGACAATATCAGTGGTTGTTTATGAAATATTCGCCAAAAACTGGAATTGTTGAATTTCGTTTTTTGGCTCTACCGCCTCCATTAAGATTGGTATAAAAAAAACAGATGAACTTTCCATAATGTTCCATATTTATCATAATTTGATATGAACCGATTTGCAATTAGATTCCATCAAGTTAATTTTTTTAAATACGGCTACTGTAATAGCAAATTCATCAATGTACCTATCACAATACTTACATGTGTTTCTAGACATTCGAAGAAACATCGTCAATATTTGTGTACTCTCAAAAAAGTAGAAACAAATAATTTAGAACTCAAAGATACATCAACTCCACAAATTTTTTGAAAATGTACAAGTAGGAGTGCACTCCTGGAGTTTTGTATAAATGTGGAAGAACTTTTGTTTGAAGGCGAATGACAATGTTTCTTGGTGAATTTCATCAGTTCGGACTTCCATTGTCTAATATCGTATAAAATGATTTGAAATCCCTGGAATAAACAGTACAATTGAAAATTAAAAGGATAGCTAAAAATGGCAAATATATTAAGCAAAAATAACTGAAAAGAATTCACAGTGAAATAAAATACGAGTGAAAAAATTGAACAGATAGAATAAAAATTAAATTAATATAATTAAAGAATCAAGCGATTTCAAACCACTTACTTCATGACGTTTCGATTGTCATCATCACCCGAAGACGATTGTGAATTGTGGAGGTCCGTATTTAAAAACAGAGTTGATGATGAAATCTAACAAACAAAACGTCACATTGAAAATTGGTTATGAGATTATAACAAACATGAATTATTATTGACAGTTCCTTTGCGGGTTTTATATCATTCGAAACTGTGGTGGTATAGTCAAAAATCGAAATTCAATCATTATAGTTTTTGGCGAATGATTCAAAAACATTCACGGATATTCTCGATATGAGAGAAGATTATTCTAGGTCCTTGAAATAGGAAACTTTTTTCCAATTTGACCGACCTTGTAGGTCTTGCCGTTTACGGGATAGAAAAAGTGGGATCCGCTAAAAAAATTGCCTGTATATGAGTAAACTATAACTGCCACTTCATGATTCAATGAGTAGCATTGAAAATTTTGGTGCTATTAAGCTTGCTGAATCGCAAATTTCGAAGCGCTCTTTTTTTATAAATGAAAGAATTTTCAAAATCAGCTAAAATTTTTTTGAGTTTATGGACTACAAACCAAACATATTAAAAATTAATCTCTGTTGATAAATTAGTTTAGATAAATACTGACGATATAATTCCAGACCCCTTTTCATTTATGATGGTATTATTTTGTGTAGTAACTGAAAAAATCGAAATATCTGTAAATGAAAAAATTCAGTTTTTTTGGTACCCATTTTTGCGAAAGCAAACGAATGCAGTTTGTCCTAACATAGGGTGTGTGTTGAAGGAAGCGTGTTGGCGAACTCCGCTCCCGCCGTTTTCTGACACCACTCGCTGTAGCGGCCTCCTGGCCTCCCAGACCAGGGTCTCAGGGATTTCGAGACCCATTCCTGGCCTGGGTACAGCTTTAGGTTGTGTTGTCCAGGCTAGCTGTGTGTTTGGCAGGACTGGCCCCGCCATGAAGCCACCCCCAAGACTCTCTCATCTTCAGGGCAACCCCCTGACCTTCCACCACCCCCTAGCTCTTCCGCTGGGGCGCCAGTTCCAAGCTCGTTCTGAACACGATGCGCGTCTGTGCGCAGCCAATAAAATATCCTGAAAAGTCCTGAAAAGAACCAGAGATTCAACTTTCCAAAAAGTTCCTCGAATTCCAACAAATAACTGCAATCGAAAATCCTCGATAAGTCCTAAACAACAAGTTATATCTACTCAGGCCTAAAAAGAACTAGAGACTCGAATTCTTTTCAAAGTTCGTCGAAAATTTCACTTCCATAAAAATCCTGTAACGTATTTTTCTCTATGTAATCCTAAGAAGAACTAGAGAATCGAATTCATTCAATAAATCTAATCGCAGCTTCTCCAAATAATTCTCATTCAAAAATTCCCCCAAAATCGCAAAGTCTCAGCAAGAAATCTCAATAGCCAGAAAATTGTATAGAATGCTTTTCAAATCTCAATCATATATCGTATCTCAAGTTCAAAAAGTAACTGGTCTTAAAAGTTAAAAACCTCCCATATTTATACAAAATGCACCAATTCTATCCTGCCTATCAGCTTTCACCAGCTTCCTTCGCTGTGTGAATCCCCGAGCCTCCTACAATTTTTCTAAGCCAATCAGCCGTCGCTAAATCGTACCTCTGGTAAACAAAGGTCGGGCACACTCGGTAATCTTCGGAAATTTCAAGATTTCTCCAAAAAAAATTTCCTCCATTTTTGGGTAGCATTCCATGTGCTGAGTCGAGAAGTTTTCGATATCCTCAGTCCTTCTGGCTGAAAAATTAAAATAATTCTCAACACCAAAATCTAAATAAAATTTGACTCTTTCACGTTAGAAACACGATCAAGGTGTCAAACGATCGATTTCCCTATCAAAATAACTGAAAAAGCCATTTTCCGTAAAATCAACTTTGTCCCTATTTAAAATAAACGAATATTACTAATCTTGCAAAAGATTCTTTGTCACACTTAGGAAATGATATTTCACATCTTAATTTCCATAAACTAAGCTGAAATATCATTGAAAAACGGCATATTCCACGTTTTCCAGTTGTTTACTCTGAGTGGGCGAGGGTTGAACTGGAGCTCGCGAAATCGAAAAATCAGTTTTGTTTCGGGACAAGTTCTCCACTCGCCTTTTGTGAACATTATTTCTCCATATTTTTTTGAACTGTATTTTTGCATTCTAGAGTGGAAGTAGTTCGGTAGCCTCATCGATTAAGCTTGGATATATCGGAATTCCATTTTATGGAACAGAATTGGGATCCAAAGCAGCAAAAGTAGTACCAATAGAAGAAAGGATAACGTACACTTGGAACAATATAAATGCATTTGCTGCTAGTAATGACAATAGAAGAAAAAAGTATATATGTTGTGGTGAAAGCATTGCCACAGAAGGACAAAAGAAGCACATTTTGAAAAATGGTGAGAACCTCATCCACATAAATTTTAAGATATTGGTTTCCCCTACGGATTTCCATCTCTAGGATATGTAGATTTCTTGTCAGTTCACTAAGAGTTTGATGGTGAACCAAATTACACAAACATTTTGATAAAGTCATTCATGGTCTTGATACGTTTTTGTCACTTGTTGATATTCATAATATTTTGATTTGTTTTCATGTGATGTGATGTATCATGTTTCGATATGTTATAATATTTTGATATGTTGATTTGAGTAAAACTTGTAATTTTAAATTTGACCGTAACAATCACCGAACATACTGAAGTCATTAAAATATATCTATTTTGATAGCAAGTACTTCTAATAGGAAAATAAATGAAAAGGCAAATGTCAAAGGACCCATATTAAATCTTGTTGAGATGTCGACAAATAATGCTGATTTTTTATTCTTGAATCTCAATTCATAATTGACTAGAATATTTTTTATCTCAGTTCATATTTAGCCGTTGAAACTCTCATGATCAATATATATTTGAAATAAGATACATCTTGGCTTTCTACTTCCCCATCTTCTTACTAAAAATGTGGGGATATTTCAAAGAAACGAAGTAAGCAATTAATTTCAAAATAGACAGATTAGAATCAACTATCAGACACAAACTGGAAGGAAAAGCACTCTCGAAACAACTACTTTCATATAAACATTGAAATACACGAAAGAAAAAATACTTTCAAAACAAACGAATTTTATATGAACATTGAATTGTAAAAATAACACTCTTTCTATTCAGTCTCATTCTCACTAGCGGGCATCCAATGTTTCGGAATAAGACACTTGCCTTTTTTATCTCTTCAGCACCAATTTGGATAACATTACCAGATGAAGCACTCAATTAATTCATTAAATTGTGACTTTATGTCACGAATGAGTTAAATCTGCTGCTATTTGATTCAATCCCAGTCATAGAAATCTTGTTCAAATTGAAAGGGGTATATTTTTAGGTAGTGAGAGTGATAATCTCTATTAATTACTATAGAGCAAATATTAGGTACATATTTGATTTGATTTAAAGATATTCTTGAAGTATTTACTCACAACATACATACTCGTATTTCACATTGATATAATAAAATAATACAATGATGATATTTATTTTAAAAGAAGATATCTCAGATTCATCATATGATCTGAACAGAGGCATATTTTTAAATTTTTTCTATTGGATGTTTTGAATATGTTTTAAACTGAATTAGTATGAAAATATATGTAATGAGACTTAAAAGTGTTTACTGAATTTGTGAGCTTCCAGAGACCCTTTTTGTTATGGAAATAAACCTGGGTTCCGATCTTTGTTTGCATTCTCTGAATTGGAGATTGGAGTTGATCAGATTTTAAAGGTTATTAATGATTTTTCTGAACTAGCAAAGAAGTTCTTATGTAAATCCAATATATGCTTGCTTAAAAATACCAAGTAGTGCAAAAATGGAATATTACGATTCTGTTGAGAGATTTTATGACTGAGTATAGTTGAGAAAATACTTTGAATGGGGAAAATTAACTTATGGAAATAAGATACGTGAACTATAACACACATATAAACAAGATACGGTTTTTGGAAATTGGAAACAAAAGACAATGAAACAACTCTTATCTTGCCAATATTTTTGCAGTGATAGGTGCGGCATACCCTGGAGAACTCCTAGCAATTCTTGGGTCCAGTGGTGCTGGAAAAACGACACTATTGAATGCCTTAACATTCAGACCAACAAGAGAAGTGGTTATAACTGGAACAAGATGTGTGAATGGTATTCCAATTAATTCAGGAAAATTGACCAGTGTGTCAGCTTATGTTCAACAAGATGATCTATTTATCGCTTGTATGACTGTTAGAGAACATTTGATTTTTCAGGTGAGTTGTCTTCGGATATCGATAAAAATGGAATGTGGTACAAAGTGGGCCAAATTGGATAGTTTTAAAGGGAATCTTCTGTTTTTAAACTAGATAGATGAAAACTGATGGCTGTGTCTGAGGGTTGAATTTCACGACAAACTCAATAGTGGAAACCGCATATCGATATATATCTTCGTTTCTGAATTGCAGTATGTTTCTCGAAAATATGCATTTTTGAAAAGTAGCAGTAATTTTTTCCCTGTGAAAATTTCTTATTTCTATGAAAACATTTCCAGAAAACTTTTTTACGTAAAATTCAATAGTGTAAAAAAATATTTTTTCAAATGGGATATCAATAGTTATTAATAGAAAACAATTTCTTCGAATAAACACAGTGTATATTTCTGTATTTAAAAAAAAAACTCAAAATTACCTTTCCAAAAATGTAGCACACTTGATGTTTTGCTAGAGTCATCTTTGAAATTCAGAGCCTTCGGGACTTCGAAACGGACACACTGATCAAGTAGGCTTTAGACGATGTCGCGGTAAAACAGAATGCAACTCTTTACTGGTAGTTCTAGATACGAATTGGAAGCGGCAGTGATTCAAAGTTTTGCTTCTCTCGCTCCTATTGATCTAATTAATTCGTTCAGAAAAGGGGTCGCCTGTATGTAGGAGAAGCTGGTAGACATTTCAGAGACCTTCTCTGAAAAAATATATATCATTATTTGTTCTCTATCATTATTATTATTATTATACCGTAATATGCGCTGGTCAGGCCCTATACCCCGACGCCCCGATACATTCGAGAGGGCGCGCCAGCATTATCAACAAACTACCACTCCCTACATCGTGGGATGAGTGATCATTGAGTCCAAGAATCATGTGCCCTGAGCAGGCGTAGTGAGCCAAGAATGACAGCCTTCTGCATCTGTCCGGCTAAGATTTTTGCCTTAATATGGCAGGCCGGTATGATTTCAAGATTCAAAAGGGCATCATTCCACCAAGGACTCCAATAATCAGAACAATTATTTATTTTTACAGAGTGGTCTGGAAAGAGCCCGCGGAGTTTGGAGTAATTATTATTATTATTATCGTCGGGACTGGTGATAGGTGAATTATTATTTACACAGCGTTTATCAACGATGAAATTTATTAACAATAAAGAAAACAATGACAAACAAATTAACTTTTTCAATATTTTGAAAAACTAACTACCATTCCATACTCAGACTTCAGTCAACTGATAGTTTTGCGACAAACCTATTTTATACTATTTTATCACTATATTGTAAGTATTGATGATTTTACGTGATAGAAATTGCACGTTGGAAGATAAGTCTTCATATTAATCTGACCTTGCATAAGTTTCGACTTCTGAGGGTTGTCGTTCGTAGGGGTGCGACAGCTGACTAACAAAAAAATAGATTTTCAACAGATTTTAATATTTTTTCAATCTTATTCAAAATGTATTCTGCTTTCACCTAATAATGTAGTGACTAAACATCATTGCTATTACTATCATTACTCTGAAACTATGAGAAGACTATGCTGAATATAAACATACAATCACATAACGCTAAGGAAAAGATGTTTTTATATAATCATCAATATTGATCAATAATTTTTTCAGGCCCTAGTTAGAATGGACAAATTAATCAGTTACGAACAGAGAATGGAGAGAGTTGAGGAGGTGTTATCCGAGGTGAGTAAATTAGTTATTTAGAAGTTATACATACATACATACGCAAAAAAAATCAATATTTTGAAATGGAATCTCGGAACACTCTTCTCTACTAACATACCTACACAGTAGGTTGTTGTAATACCTGCCGAAAAAACTTCCGATTTTCCGGTTAATACCTCGATAGACTCTGAATTATATCCAATAGACATTTAGGCAAGACATCTCTCGCAGGTAAGTCATGCACATATTTCTCATTCATCCAGCAGCTGGACCACGATGAAATCAATTGCGTAGATAACCTACAAACCAGTTTCCAGTTACTGATTAACAATCTTTCTCGTAGACGAATGTTTCATACTTACAGTCGAGGCGCGTTGAATTCAGTTAGAGTCCCAGGCACACTGCTGTTTGGAAACCGGTTTGTAGGTGATTGATTTCAGAGTGATCTTGCTGCTGGAAAGAACGAGAAACATATGCAAGACTGATCTCTGTATGTCGGATAGAATTCAAGGTCCACTGTGGTATTAGCCGGGAAAGTAGTTGTTTTCCGGCAGACGTTTACCAGAACCAACTGTGTAGGTTCGTTGGAAAAAATGAATGTTTTGAGATTCCATTTCGAAATATTCATTCTGTTTCACCAGATATGAATAACGACTTTCTTCTATTGTCGATAGTATATTAGGTTCATTCAGATAATCATGCTTTCACAAGTTTTATGCTTTAATATATTTGTTAATCATGAAAAATATCACGAAAATATTTCCAGTAGTCCGCAGATTTCTTATGTCTGACGTTTCGTCTACAACTTCAGCAGTTATTAGCAAAGGCGGCTTCAGTCTATCTACCGCAGTTGTAGACGAAACATGCAGACCACGGTCAACAAACACAGAAAATAGTTTCAACACAGTTATATCTGGCCTTTAGTGCTTACATTCTCTGAAACTTTTTTTTGGGAGCCTTTATGAGCATATCAGATGATTTCTCCAATGAATTCGTTGAATACAATCTTTCAGAAATCAACTTAGTCTTCATTTTTCAGTTGGCTTTGAAAAAATGTGAAAACACTCCAATAGGTCGAGCGGGAATGAACGGAATTTCTGGAGGTGAAAAGAAGAGACTGTCTTTCGCAGCAGAAGTGCTTACAAATCCTTCGTTGATGTTTTGCGATGAACCCACTTCCGGTTTGGATTCCTTCATGGCTCTTAATGTTGTGCAAGTCTTGAAAACGATGGCACAGACCGGCAAAACTGTCGTATGTACTATCCACCAGCCAAGTTCGGAGTTGTACGCCATGTTCGATAAAATTTTGCTGATGGCTGAAGGGAGAGTAGCTTTTCTGGGATCTCCTGAAGAAGCGGATATCTTTTTTAGAGAGTAAGTATATTTTTATTTTGGACCATAATCTCAGCAAAAAATCCAACACTGAGTCTACAGATGAGAACGTTGACTAAACGACCTCAACGCTTCCCCTATAACATCAGTTTTTCAATTCTCCATCCTGTTAACAAACCTAGGAGGCTAAGTGATACAGCCAGGAAGCGACTTATAGCCTCCTCAAGAGCAGGATATATCATGAAACTGCCTTACACCAAATTATTGAGCAGAAGAAGCAGAATCTGCATCAGTAGAATGTCTCCTGATCGGTGTCTGTTAACCTTGGAGTGGGCTATTCTTCTTCAGAATTTCGAAGAGTCCCTGAAAGATTCCTCACCAAATAAAGTGATCGGTTTCGTTAGGAAGCAATATTCATTTAGTCGAGTTTGAATCGGTGTGAAACAGTAAACTCTCGCAGGTTGCAGTGTATGTAGTCCACTGAAATGTTAAAATTTAAGGACCGAATATTGCATTCTTCAGAGGACGCAATTTTATTTTTGGGACATGTGTGGGGGGTCAATAGAAGCTCAATCTCAAGTTTGTGGAGTCACCACCCTTGTCCCCCAGCCGCTATCTTGGGAAAAGAGATGAAAACACTTTTTTCGCGATATCTCTGAAACTATGCGTCTTACAAAAAATTTGTAGAGTCATAATTTGTAGCAAATTGTTTCGCCTACAAATATGTTTATATAACTTTTTGCTCCAAATTGAAAATTACAGAAGTTATAAGCAAAAAGTGAGAACATTTTTATAAAAATCTCACAGACCAATCTTGTGAATGATCTTTTCTAGAACATTTTTCTCTATAATTTTTTTCGATTTCATTCATTTCAAACGCTGTTAAAGTGCTCCAAAGTTGACAGGGCTCGTCAATGCTAATGAGAATCCGGTCGAAATGAAATGTTTAACTTATTTTTGATTTTTTTATTGTAAATATATTTTTACAAAAGTTTTGTTGAATTCGTACA
>WOGR01008285.1:0-11926 GCA_015342045.1 Leptinotarsa lineolata | reverse complement strand
CTGAAACTATTGCAAACCAGAAGAATTCATGCAGATCTATGCTGCTCAGTGGACTAATAACTTGTCCTGAATTACCTGAGTCTGTCAACATTCATGTTCCGAATAGGAATCTTAGACACAGCCATTTATTTCATATACCCTTCCATCATACAAATTATGGCAAACATACACCCTTGGAAAGAACCCTTAAGTTAGTAGATGACAAAAACATCAGTATTTTTGGTGTTTCTTATGATCGTTTTAAACAATCATTGAATAATTCAAGCTGGTAATTGTTTTACATAAGGTAGTAACAAGTTCAATTTTATTTCTATATCCTGAAGTATTTTATGTTATATAGTTGTGTGCTGCAGAAACATTGCGTAGCGTATTAGTTTATATTTTACATTTTTATATTGTTACTTTTTCCTGTGAAATTTTTACACTGTAATGGGGTTTATCCCGTAGAAATAAATAAATATGACTATCTTATAAGGATAGCTCACTACACTCATTATAATATTCGAAATAATGGTCATATAGAATGTGATAATTGGAAAGCTGTTTAGAGTGACACGCATATAAGCTCTTCTACCCTCTCAAATCTGTTTTTCTTAGATTCACATCGCCTTATTTCCTGCCACCTCATTTATAAACTTTCACCATAATTAGATGAGTGTATACCATTTCCATGGGAATATTTTTCAACCACGATAAAAAATTAACAATTATTATCCCATAGAAAATTTAAGACCATCTTTCCCAGAATCCTGATACGAACCATAAAAAACCATTGTAAAATTTAGTTCAAAAGGCACCTGTTCCAAATCTCGTCGTCTATAAAAAAGATTATTAATCACTTCAGTATTCAGTTTCAAGGACTTGTTTAAGGGTTCATTAGGGCGTGTAACGGTAAACCCTCAAAGGAATCGCCTTCTATCCCTCTAAAAGCCACACATCGAAAAGAAACCTGCTTTCTTGAGGGTTGTGAATGTCTTGGTATAATTTAGCCAGAGGCGTAGCAATGAGCTGAAGAATTAGCACGAAATTAAATTTTTCGTGATAGCAAAGTGTTTTTTTAAGGAAAAAACACAAGCACTACAGGATAAATCTTAAGGAGTTCTAAGAGCGGTGCCTGTGCGAAAGTAGGTATTCACTTGTATTCAGTTGGGTAAAAAAAGTTTAGTCTGAGAGTTTTGAGAGATTGAAAATTTAAAAGTAGAAAAATAATTGTTACTGTACAACGAAGTTGTAAAGCTCTAGTAACGAAGTTACTAGAGCGTTACAACTTCCACTAGAAAAGATGACCAATTTTTATTAACCCTTCAAATAACAATTTACATTGTTCTGTAAAGTTATACGAAAACAAGTGATACGTGTAATTTTCTAAGAATGAAAAATCATCCCAATCCATAGTCTGATATCTCAATAAGTATTCAATGTGAAATGAATATTATTGAAAGTTGCAGATGAAAGTTTCAACTCTTGATATGAAATAGTAAGCTGTATCCCCCCCCCCTTCAACTCGAAAACAAATTATTTTCTACCTAATATGGATTAAGCCTTTCGGATAGTACGAAATGAAAACATTTTAGTTTTACTTCATATACATTTTATTATAATGTCTTGATAATATGTGGAGATAGTACTCAAGAATCTACTTATTTCAGTATGCTAATTTCTATAGAAAAAGCACTATTTTTTGTAGACACTATGACTCATTTCATAGTAATATTGATGTGAATGTTTTTTTAAACTTTGAAATAGAATGAACAAACTGTAAACAATCAAATAAATGCTAATTAAAATATTTATTGGGTGTCTGAGTTCAGTAATGTTTCGTGCAGGATGAAAGTATCAGCATTGCATTCACCCTTCACTGAAGAACACACTGAAGGAACCAACCTGCTTATATTTACCAATCTCAAGCTGCCATCTTTTGATCTCAAATGCATTCTTTCAATGAAATTTTCAATAAATGGGGTCGAAACTGAAATAACAACATATTTCTTCAGATTCTTCTAATTCACATTCGTTCTATAATGTCGTTTGGAGGCTATGCATGGAATTTCAACGTTCTCTTTTGTGGACGTAAGTAAATCTTTCGCAAAGTCAATAAAATTTTTCTCGGGCAGTCAAGCGGCGTTGGAAGCTCTTAGCTCCTACCGAGCAATGTCTAAATTTGTAGCAAATTGCCAAAAACGACTCTCCTCAATAAGAAGACTTAACAAATTGTCTCTGGTCTGGATTCCTGGCCACACTGGTCTGGAAGGCAACGAGGCTGCTGACTCCCTTGCAAACGAGCTGCAAGTAGCTTCATCTGACCATAATCTGTCATTGGCATTGCTTTAGGCTTTGCCAAACAAACATTGAATACCTGGATGGCAAGAAGATTTAAAAATTTCTGGCAAAATATTCCAGGCTCACTCCAAGGCGTTCATTCACCCTTCGAAGCTTGAAACCAAACAGTTGGGCTGTCGGAAAACAGTGTATGTCACCTCTGTTTGGAATATGATGAAACAGCAGAGCATATACTTTGTGCCTGCTCCGCCGTGAACCAAATCAGATTTTCAGAGTTTGGTAGAGCCACACTCTTACCATCCGACCTAAAAGATCACTCACCATACAAACTAATCGGCTTCGTCAGAAAGCTGCGTTTATTTGGTCGAGTTTGAATAGTTGTGAGCCAAAATAAGACCTTGCGGGTTGCAGTGGAGGGTCGAATAGACCCACTTACGTTTGACCTAACCTAAATTTTTCGCAAGCTTCAAAGTTTCACAAAACATAAAATACATTTTTTTCTCATTTTCTCGGCAATGGTCTGATATTGATTGTAGCTCATATAAAAGAGATTGAGTGATTACACATAAGCATATAGTGAGCGAAAATAACACAGATGAGCAAACGTAAAATTTGGGTGGAAGTGATTGACTATAAAAAAGATGAATCCCAATGACCCATCTTATAACACACGTGGGGACCAAAATTCCAACTTGACTTCGAAAAATTTGGTTCATACTATTTTCAGGCCAAATTTCCTACCGACTCAACAATATACAAACAGTTTCTGATTTGTTGAACAATGCATGAATGTGTCTTGGCTGAATTCAAAGAATGAGAGCTTCAGTAAATATACACAGTTTGATGAAATAACTTTAGATCAAATGCTTAACTCCCTTGAAAGAAACTTTCATTACAGTAGCGCCATCATAGCCTTGACCTATCGTATGATACTTAAGGATTGCAGAGTTGAATGTATAAGATTCGTCAAAATACTTCCCTTTATGTCACCAACGGAAACAAATGACAAGAAATCTTTCCTCATTGCCTTCAGCACCAGTCTCGATAGAATCACTCAATTAATTCCTGCAATTACGACTTTATGTCACGAAAGAGTAAAATTTACTCATGTCATCGATGACAATAAATGACATTCATTCGGTCATTTGATTCAATCCCAGCCATAGGAATCTGGTTTAAATCGATAGAGTTATATTTTTGGTAGGGATTAAATTTTGGGAAAAAAGATTTTGGCTATCTACTTCTCCATCTTCATTTTGTGATTCGAATATTATTCAACTTCCATTTGAAACAATATCAAATGGAAACTATGTGAAAAATTTAAGAGACAGCAGAATATGAAAATATTAGTTGAAACTATAAAAAATGTGTTGAATTTTAAGAAATTGGAAATTCACATTTCTTTAAAAAATTACCTTCACATGATAAGTGGAAAATTTAGATATTCAATTCATTTCTGAAATGAATTTTGAATAAAACTTCACTTACTGTGTAATAATTCGACTCTGAGTATACGTAATATGAGGAATTTCGATTATAAATGTGATGATACAGTAGAAGAGAGAAACTGACTAAAATCAACACTGAACGCACTAACTTAGGCAACAACTAATTATACTTTCATTTATAAGAAATTTAACCCAAATGCCTTCTGGACAATATCTAGTTTCTCCGGCTATGGAAGCGGTGAGGGACTCAGAATATAGGTCGAGAATTTCAGGTTCGGTTAATTCTTGAGTGGTATTTGTTAATTCATTTGTGACCTACTGATATATATATAATCACCCAAAAAGCAAAGGATAGAATTCAGTGTTCGACGTTTCGGCTCTGATTTTGGAGCCCAATGGCTTGAGTTCGGGTTCAACCAGAACTCAACGACTTTCATGTTAACATTGAACACTTTTTCTATTAATTTTGTATTTCAAATTTCGTTATGGAATTGAATCATATATCTTTCAAAGAAAACGGTACATAATATAATAAATGAAACGATATAAAAATTTTATCATCCTCAATGGCGGACTTCGAAGTTTCGGAATAAGACCCTTGCCTTATTGGCTCTTTAGCAACAATTTGACCAACATTACACGATGAAGTAATCAATTCTTTCATAAAATTACGACTTGATGTCACGAATAAGTTGAATCTACTGTCATCCATGACAGTAAGTGATGACATTCATATAAACCAATTTGATTTAACCTCAGCTATAGGAATCTTCTTCAAATTGAAAGGGGTATACCTTTTTGTCTTTCTACTTGAACATCTTCGAACAAGTTTTCCACAATTTTCGTTATGAAGAAGAAAGCCAAAAAGCTTTTTTCCCAAAAGACAATCTCTCAAAAATAAACCGCTTTCAAGTCAAATGTTTGTTATATTTAGATGAACTGTGGCCTGGAAACACGAATAAGGAATTTTGTCAATTACGCTTGCAAGTTTAATAAAGTGGTTTCCTGGAGTTTTAGTATCTGTTGTTGGTAGTACCTTCCAGGTTAGCAAAAGCTTACATTTCAAAAGTAGAATTATAAAATTTGACATATGTCAGTGCCTAATTTAAGGTAGTCTCAGTTTTCAATAGTTTCACAGGGTGATTTAGTCATAGGTGTAAGTAGTTCGACTTGATTTAAAATGAATACGAATCCGGGTGGATCTGATACGTATAATTTTGGTGGTCTCAACGATGTTGCCGAAAGTATGAAAAATGGGGAAATTTGTAATTTTTAAGTCAAAAAGAGCCAATTTTTGGTACAAAATAGTCGAAAGATGGGGTAGTTACAAAAACATCGCATATATTGTAGATTTCTCATGGAGATACAGATAGACAAAAGGCATTATATTGCTTGAATTCAGTTACAACTAGTGCCAACATACAAGGTTGCACAATTGTACAGTCATATCTGAGAGGTTTGAAAGCAAAGTGGTTTTAAATTTTGAATTTGGTAGTATATACATGAAATATTTTTGAAAAAAAATGTATCAACATTTGTAGATATATTGGGTACTGAGGACAGATGGAACCAAATTAGAAAAAGGATCAGAACCATGGGAAACTATTACTTGATATTTTCACGACAGAATTAAATAATGTGGAAATTTGAATTTCGGTAACAGTTGAGTTGAGATTTTGAAGGGTTTGACTCCAGCTGATATAGCAAAGAGTTCAGTACTGAAAATTCATAACAAGATGAATTATGATCGGATTTTCTACTACACAAAAAAATCATGAGAAAAATCAGGATCAATTTAGCACGAGAAAGAAAGTAGTAGGGATGAAACTGATAGAGATAGAAATAATAGCAATTGTTATCATTGTGGAGCAATAGGACATTTAAAATGTCAGTGTAGACCAAAAACCTCTTTATATTACAAATATTTGAAGTTGGGATACATCCTACTCTATTGTCTAGAAACCACTTAGACATTAAATTCAACTAATTCGATTGGCGCAACTCCAGCACTTTCAAGAGAGTCATGCTTGTAGCAAGTATATAATATACAGTGTCAAGCATTAATCGATCCGAAAAGCACAGTTAGTGATAAAGTAGGGTAGAGAGGACAAGTCATCTAATAAGGAAAATAAAATTATTTGGTTTTGGAGGGTCAAAAGTTAACTTCGAACAGTCGCAACCAGTATTGAATTGGAAGATGTTTTTGTCACCAAAGGTATGTTTGGGATACAAACAGGCAAATACCCATAGAAGCATCCACTAATAGTAGTGGTTATAGAGATACTCGGTGTCAGCAGATACAAGAAAAAAATACGATATCATACGTACTAACCAATTATTCAATATTTTTGCTATGAGTTGAATATTCTCTTCATAGTTATTTTAAAAAAATTCAACGTAATAGAGAAAACATCTACACCACAACAGTATTTGTTGAAAGAATCACACATTCTAGTAATTGGGGAGTTTTTACCCAAATTTGTGTTGAAATTCGGACTGGCAAATAATTTTCTCTAGTGTTTCTTTGCGGAGAATGATAAAAAATCATTGATACTAGATTGAGTGAGTCATAACAGTTCCTTTCAATTTTATTCTTCTTTATTATTCTTCGTTGTTCTAGAAGCTGTATTTTGTAGTGAGATCAAATTTCGGTAATGCCAAGTGTTACATAATACTTCGTTATTTTGAAGTGCAAGAACCTTACAAATCTGTTCTGGAGTCTTTCCAATCGTAATTTATGTATATTATAGTGAGGGCTCCATATGACACTTCCGAAATTAAGTTTACTGTAAACAAATTCATAGTAAATAGATTTGATTGCTGCCTTGTTGTTGAAATCTTTGCATATTCTGCAGAAAAATCCCAAGGTTTTGCTGCAGGAATTTATTGCATAATCCAAATGGGGAGTGAAAGTCATTTTTGTACCAAAATAGATTCCAAGATCTTCAATCTGGTCTACTCTGTTAATAATATTATTGCCCAGGGAGTATTGAAAATGTATTGGTATATTGTTTCAACAAAAAGATGTACATGCACATTTATTAATGTTAAGCTTCAATTCATTGAGGTTACAGTATTCTAAAGAAGCATTGAGGTCTTGAATCTTTGAGCAATCTCTAATCGTCGTTACTGAAGGTTTTTAAGTCACCAGCTTATAATAGTACTTGTGAATGCTTGAATCAATCTTCAAGTATAATCTTTATACAATAAATTTGACTGTAGCATACCATAATTCCAATAATAATGAGGATGCTGACGAATAACAATATTTATGAGTTTATCTTTTGTTTCTGACATTTAGAGTCAAGCAGGGCTTCTGACAAGTTGACAGTTCATTATTTCTAATGAATTGTAACATACTATCTGAAATACGTTACAAAATTGTATCGAATATAATGTCGATGTTCTATCTTCAGGATATTTTCACCTCCTCTGCAAATGGTCTACAAGCGTGCCAAGGATTTTGAAAGCGGTCGACCGCTTCCGGAAGATGATCCCGTTCCCGGCAACCGGATGAACTTCTCAAAAAGTGAACTGGCTCGATTGAGTTCGAAAAAGTTAGTACCGAACGTTACCGAACGAGCACACGAGTATGAAACGAGAGCTGTTACTGAACCTAGAAGGGATACTAGTTTGACATCTACTACTTCGTCTAGCTCAGTATTGAAGAGGATACAGAGGGATAGTAGATCTTTGGATAGTTCAGGTGAGATATTTGTTTACTTTATTAGGTTATCTGAATACGTCTTACGTATTTGTACATATGTATATATGAATCCTGTGTAATCTCAACTGTATAGTTTTCATTTAATTTCAATTACTAGAATATCTTTCACTTTCTCTAAATAACATTTAACAACAATATATGAAGCTACTTACTTTGAGGTTTGGTTAATTTTTAAATTTTGTCTTTCATAGAATATAATTCTGCATTGAATTGATTATTTTTGACCAGTTATTCATCAGCTTTATTTCATGGTGAATTTTTTTATATAAAAATGATTGAAGCACTAAATTTCTTTTACTAAAAATTGTGGACCATTGGTTTTGATGTTAATTTACAAAATGATAGACTACATCGATTGGAATTCTGATAGATATCATGTCGATAAATGGAATGCAATTTTAAATTGCAATTGTTGATTTCTCTTTCACCTGTAAATTGAGGATCTTTATTGTAACTATACTATAATTCCGAAATATTGAGCACTAAATTCTCAAAAACTACTAACGTTCGTTAACATTATCATTACCAAATTGCTGGTTAATTTTTTGGGCTGTTTCGGCAGCGCTTTGGTTCAATTTGAATTCGTGGAGAAAATTTGGTCGAAAATCGCTCAACGTAATCATATGATAATGAGCTGAAAAGAGGTCATCCATGAATTACGTCACACGAATTTCATGATTTTTTGCCCCTCCCCCCGTCCTTGTCACAGCTGGTCACATTTGTGAGACTCCCCCCCCTCTAGTGTGATGTCACATATTTTGCAAACCCACATTTAAAAATTATTGAATGAAATCAGCGGTTCCGAAATCAGTTTCCGTTTAAATATTTTTTAATAATATTGACATCAAATCAAAAAATTAACAAAACAAAAAACGATTGACTATATTATTTCACGAAATTATCAAAAGAAAAAATATTATTAGAATTATATTTAGCTTGAAGACACAAACTTAATAATCTTGAGTACATGGACTTTGAACCCACTCCTTTAAATTATTTATAATTGGCATAGCAGCCACTTCGTTCTCGTTTGGGCCGTTAATTTCAGAAACATTAGTTGTGTCAACTTCTTCTTCCTCCAACCATACAGCCTTATCGTCATCATCCACACAAAGAAGTTCTCTGGCACGTCTATAAGCAATTCTTTAATAACGAAACTTCGCGATAGGTAAAACTTCTTGTTGCCTCTTATGTAATTGTTTGTATTGACTAGTGGTCTTGAATGATGCAAAATTTAGACCACAGATGTCACATGATCGCTTAAACAAGTATGCTACGACACTAGGGCAATAGCTATCATACGGAATTTGCTTCAAATGTGTAAACGCTCGGAGATCCAAAGCTAACTGAAGTAATAGTGGAGCGAAATTACCTTCGGACTCATCTTTTTCTGTGTTTACTTAACCGTTTGACGTCTGATTAATTAAAACAGGTGGTGGTAAGAACCCCTCTCGCAATAGTCACCAAAGACTGGATCGTCACACACCACAACATGAGACAACCTCGCATTTTACTGTTTGTAATAATTACTGAGATTCACACACATGATTTGCATACCAAGTCGCATCACTTTTCAATTCTTTAGCCTGTGCAACATTTAGTCTAGTATCTGTTGGCACAATGTATATTGCAACCACAGGAAAATCATCAATGATCAATTGGCTCCAAATATTAGCCAGCACAGTGGTGAAATGAAATAGAAACAAAGAAATCACAGCTAGGCACAATGCGTTTGGTGGCATTTATCAAAGGACGCCTAGGCGGTTGACAAAACAATTGTTATCCTAAATTTACACAGATATAGTTGTATATGTTTTTGAGGTTTTCGTAAAGTGATAGTTTAAAGTTCGTATTTTAACACAGAATATAAAAGATTTTGAAATGTGACGTGACGAAATTTGGGACCCCTCCCACCCCCTGGTCACACAATGTCACACTTCGTCGATCCCCTCCCTCCCCCTTGACCTGTGACGTAATTTATGGATGGCCCCAAAGAGGCAAAAAATAAAAATTTGGAAAAAAACTGAATAACATCAATATCAAGAGTACAAAATTATCTATCGATCAGTGTATATACCACGACACAGTTGAATAAATATTTATTGATATATGGAGCTGCACATTAGATTCAGTCATCTCCTGATAATGCTAACTTCGTTAGCGATACGATCATCGAGAGGAAGTGTTCTAGTTCAGTTCTGTTCGTATTAGATACATTTTACACCAATGATTACAATTCTGCTTATGAAAATTCACTTACTCTCTCGAAAGCAATTTTAAAATATTTTTCCAATAAAGACTCAATTTATAATGGGCTTATAGTAAATATCATGTAGCAGATACAAGGTTCAACATAACGCCTACACATAACCAACAAAACTGATTGTAGCATAGAACAGGAGTATATTGTTCTAACTTCAGCTGGTATTCTTGAAGGGCGAATGAACGAAATATTACTTGCTTATATTACGAAATATTACTTCACAATGATATAAAAATACATTTTGGTACAATTTGAAATTAACTCACACTGGATAAATGACAACAAAAGTGAAACATTCTAAATTGGAAGGGTATATTTTTAGGAAGATTCACACATTTTTTGTATCAAGATGGAGTAATAGAAAGACAAAAACTTTTCCCAAAGAGCATTCTATTTTATCGAATCTGGCATTGATGTTTAATAATTTAATTTTACACGAACTCAAGCATAGTAAGTGGCTGCATATTTTGATGTTTTTTTCTATTGAAGATCAATTGAAAGGTGTGTGTATATATGTATATACAGTTTGAATGAATATATTTAACAAAAACATATATGTTGTTGCTTTTAATAATTTTGTTCACTTAGTATGTTAAAATAATTGATCAGGGTTTGTTTATAAAAAAAAGAGGATTCTGGCATGGACAATAATTTGAAAAGTTATAATGAAAAATAAAGATATTGACTTGAAACGTGATATTCCTGGTTTTATTTTTGAAATCAGAAGAAATCACAGTAGAACTGACTAGTCCAAACAATATATTTTCACATAAAAACGGGCAAGCGTTATGAAACTTTTTTGAACCATGACATTTTTTATTCCAGTTCTCAATGAACCAAATTGTTGTATTTATTGCTTGATTTGTGTAGGCATAAGTTTGAATGTTCATTCAGTTGCTTTTTTTCTCCTTTTGTTGATAGTAAGTAATTCTTATCCTAACTACTCATATATGTTGCTTCCATCGAAATTTAAACACATTATGAGTAATACAATTCTACAGTATACTATATTCGATTCCAATGCAAGCTCATAATAAACACAGATGAAAACATTATCAGACATTCTGTCGATTGGTCATCCGAATTTGCAGTTTCGAATTGGCTATAATTGAAGTTCATTCACCTGTGTTGAATTGAAAAGTAGAATTGTTACCTCTGGAGTAAAATGATCCAAAACAAGCATTGGTCTTCATCCATTGAAGACACCAACTTGGTTGGTAAAATGCGCACAATTCTGGTACATATTTCGGAACAATTGAATCATTTTGTTGTGTGGTGATCAATATAAATTTGTCTATTACATGTACGGACTTGTTCGATTGATGACGTATTTATTATGTAGAAATTCATATTGAATATAGGATACAGAAAATTGCTTTTGTCTGGTTTCCACTACGATTTTCATTTGTTACGACCGGTTTCGGTTTATTAGACCATTCTTAAGTACTTGAAAATTTACAAGTTACTTGAAAATGGTCTAACAAATTGAAACCACTCGTATGGACGCTTTGGATTATTGTAACCCTGCATACTCTCCAATTTGTCTTCACAAAACTGAGGTGTGTTTCTATTTTGATGAAGCTTGCTTTGGAGTAGACTATAATTATATTATCTTAGCCATTTGTTGAACATCATAAAAACATTCATTTATAATTTGGTAATGATGACTCACTAGCACATAATATTTTCAACATTAAATAGGGAGCAATGTCAGCAGCGTGAGCGTCAATGAAATTTTGTCAGGCAGTAGGGGTCTTTCAGGAAACGTAACCGTTTCCAGTGGAAGCAAATACCTACACTGCCCACCACCCGCAGAATGGCAGATGGGTGGACGTCCCACAGGTTAGAGAGAATGTAACTAAAAAGGGTGTTAGCTGTATTGGAATGAGCAAGGAAACATCTTTGGTCACATTTCTAAACCCAGTTTCATTGCTCAATTGAACCAGCTTTCTAATTCAGAAGAAAAACTGTCGATTAAACTATTATAAATAGCAATTGCTGTTGATGAAGTGTTTTCAACATCACTAATACTACTGGTTAACTCTGTAGCACTGTATCATGAACACATACATTTAGTAAATATATAGTAAACTGCAAGGATTAATTTTTGAAATATAATAACAGTTCATAGATACATTTTATTGAAGCTTTCAATTTAAACAATTGATAAAACTCAAGTCATAAAAATGATTACATTAACAATGCAAA
>WOGR01008284.1:304-11926 GCA_015342045.1 Leptinotarsa lineolata | reverse complement strand
CTGAACTGTGTCGTGTGGTGAAACTATTTATTGTTGAGAATTTTCTAAGCCTTTTCAGTAAGTAATCAGGTTGACGAGATATCAAAACTTTATGTGTGTTGTTGGCAGTTTTCTAAGTTTCTCAACTTTCAACCATCCTGTTTCTTGCATGGCTGAAGATATAAGGTCATATTTCCGGATACCAAACGAAAAAAGTAGACAGCTATTCTGAATACGCTCGCATAGTCTCAGTTTCGAGTTTGTGTTGAGCAAATCATGATTTGAAAACAGCTGCTTGAGGACATCATAAGTTGATTCAGATAGCTGACATGTTTAGTGAAGCGAAGTTCTGGATCAAACCACAATCCTGTTTTTCATCTCGGTCACGGAGGGAAGTATTTCATTTCCGATGCAGACTTGAAAAGTGGAGTAGGTAAGCTCTTTGTTCTTCTCAGGTCCAAACATTATCATTGCAGATTGAGCTTGAGCCTATTGACTGTAGAAATGTCAAAGATGGCTTGAAGATCCTTATTAATAAATGACTGAGCAGAGATAGAATCACGAGGCGAAAAAGAGAAATATAACTGCGTGTCGTCGGCATAGTGTGTAATGCATTTTTTTTAAATTCATAAAAATCGCAGATGTACAAGATGAAAAGCAAGGGCCCAATGATAGATCTTTGTGGTACTCCTTTTGATACCGGTAAAGCATCCGATACAGCTTCATCTACAACAACTTTTTTGAGTACAATTCTTTAGATAGTTTCCTAAGAGTAACACTGCTTTCCGAAAAAAACTGAAGTGGACATGTTTGTCACACAAAATCTCGTTATCAATAGTGTGGAAGGCTTTGCTATAATTCGAAAGTACTAAACAGGTCATATTCTCATCATCTACAGCTTTAAAAAGATCGTCGGTAATTGCCAGAAGAGACGTGGTGGTACTATGCTGAGGTCTCAATCCTGATTGAACAGATGTTATAATACGATTTTCATTGACATAGTTATCAATCTGATTTTTCAGTATCAGTTCCATCACTTCAGAGAGACACGGGAGAGTTATAATTGGTCTCAATTCAGAAAAGGGCTGTAAATGAGTTACACTTAGCCAGAGGGATAAACAATCCATCCTTCCAAAATTTTGGAAATTGGTAACTGGTTTTGATAGAGATCATGAGAAAGTTGAAGTGATTTATTGAAAGAGAGCCAATCAGATTTATCATTCTAAGGGATATTCGGTATAAGCCCATAGTATTGTTCTTGATGTATTTTAGGGAGCTTCTTACCATCTCAATGGTGAGTGCGAGTGAAAGGAATATTCAGATTCTTTCAACTCAACATAACGATCCAATATAGACAGACAGATCTGATAGGTTGAGGTATGGAATTGAAGTGCTGGTTAATGAGATTGACTTCATTCAATTTATCAGGGATATCTGTATTTCTATTACTCCTCAGGATATCTAGAGTTCTTAAAGTATTACAAGGTGATATGGGATTTTTATTTCGTAAAACGAAGTCAAGATATGTTTTTTACGTCGTATCGCACTACATGTATAATTTCTGAGTTTATTGTAACTAATCCAATCGGTGATCGCCAATTATTTCTTGTATTCACTAAGAGCTCGAGTCCTGAGTGAAATCATTATATTTATATTGTAAGTTAACCAAAGTGCTGGAGGTTCAGCGAATTTCTTCGTTTGAAAAGTGTGGTGTTTTTCAAAAATATTGAGGATGTTGCGTTCAGAAAAGAGACCATGCAGTCCACATTATCTAATTGATAGATGATATCCCACTGAACATTCACTGCTAGGTTGTCTGAAATTCCTTGAATATCTGTCACATCTACATCCGATATTCTTTCCTTATCAGGAACGAGGATAATGACAATATGGGATTGAGAGTGAGCCGTCAATCGGGTAGGCTCCTCGAAGAGCTGGGAGAGATCGAACGAATTCATCAAATCTGTAAGAAGTTGAGAACGTCGGTCGTGAGTTAATAAATATCACCAGCAGCTAGAAGAAAATCATATACACAATAACTCTGTAATCATGAATAAAGAAACCCTAACTTCGAAAAACAGAACTTTACTTTAGTTACACTTGCGTCAATGATTGGTATGTTAATGAACGTTTTATTTTGTATAAAATCATTGTTGTCATTATTGTATTCGTTTTCAGCATACTTTGCTTTTTTTACTTACGAAAAGACTAATTTTGATCTATAATTTTCAAAGAAAATATAATGAAGTGGAAGTTTCCCTTGCATCAATGTTCTTAACATTTAGGATTTCATTGTGTCACCCTGAAAATTTTATTCTGAGGTTCACTATTTTTTTATTTTTTTGAAGGAAACGACTATACTTCTTCTACTCGAACAATTTATTTTTCAATTTCACATTTCATTTTAAAAATTTCAATTCCAAAAAGCGAAGCTGCACAAGAAACAAAGCAAAAAGGAATGGGCTCATTTCATGCTATGGAAAATGATACTGGTTTGCTTATAGACTGATCCAGTTAGGGGTATATTAAACTTATCTAGCCTAATCGGTCCCAAGATTTCTTTATATTTGCAGAAAAAAATAACAATTCGAAAAGCAAGCATTTGAATTGGCCGCGTGTCTGTTGACCAATAAAATTGATCGTGTCTAGAGCGGAGTTGCCAAGTGTTTTTAATATCCAATCACATATCTGATGATCCAATTTGATACACGCCATTTTTGTTGTTATTGCTGTCAACTCGGTGTGAATACAAGTGTTACAATTATCTGATTGAAGAACGTTTTTTTTTGTAAAAGGTAGGTCTCGGCGGGCGCCTATTTTGCTGCATATTCCGTGTCATTAGTTTACATTCCGAAAAATATTTTCTCAGGTTATTTTTAGATTGAATTTTGCCATTACTACCACCAAAATGGTTAAAATTTTTTATACCTTCCATAAAAGACTAAATCTGAAATGAATGTCATATAAATAAAAGGGACCTACTAAATATACCACCTACTGTTTCATTCTCCATTTCAGTACCAAAGTATTGCAAATTTTTCAAGTAAAATTCATCGATCATTTCAAAATCGACTCTTGGTAAGTTGTCGGGGTCAGCTTTAACAAAACTAGGCTCAACATTCATTTCAAAATCATTTTAACAAAATATGAAGTTATGTGTGGAAACCATTGACATTAGAAAGAGCACATTGTCGCATGCACTACAGAGGGCGCTGGCTGACTGGATGACAATATGCCTAATATACCAGTAACGTTGAATTTCTTATTTTTGATGGGTGGCATGAATGCATAATTGATTTATTTCATTAGGGTTCATTTGCATTCGAAAACCATTTGAAAATACAGCTCGTTAACTTGTACTATATCAGTGGACGGATTTGGATAAAATCAGACAAATAGATCAAAACTTAGTTGAACTGATAACCAGACGTGGAATTCAGAATTGGGTCTAGAGGTAAATGAAAATTATATGTCAGAAATGGAAAAATTATGAGTTGAAATGTCATAAAAATATCTGCAATTCTACGTTAAAATGAATAGTGTTTGTGATCATAGAGTGACAGAATTTATATGGAACATATTTAAGGGGAATGTACTTCTATGAAGGACTTTGTATAGTATATGATTCTTCTCAGACCGAATTCTGATGCCTCGCAGACAAAATAGCAGTCAGTCTGAGATCCGATATAAGGAAGACCCATCTCTTCATTCTATAGGAATTATTTGATAGGTAATTTAGTATGTTAAAAATTATAAAAAATAAGAGGTGCACCTTATGAGGTCCAGACTGTAATTGATTGATAATTTAAAAATATTTTTTCAAAGTAATTCTACCAGTGAGTTTAATGAAATTAATTAACACTAACAGTAAGTATAAAGCCTATTATAGAATATACAAACGTTAGGGTGCCTATTTTTATTCTGTCCAAACTATTGAGCAGCCAGGTGTAAACAGGTATTTAGGTTGTAGTTAGTTTCACTTACTTGTTTAATATATCAACCAAACATAATATTAAGCGATATATTATTGCGAATACGATGATATAGGGGTGCCCGTAAAAAATTTGGTACGAATGACAGGTGACGAATTTTATGAAATTCAATTTCACTGCGACCGGGAACGTACGACAAAGAGATCCAAGGAGAGTATACTGTGCGATAGACAAAGACACAGGAGCGTTGTATATTTGAAACTTTCATCGTTTTTTAAGAATTTAAATGAAAATGAACAAAGTGAATCGTCGGAAATGTCAAACTAAACAATTCAAAATCAATAGTGAAAGTATGTTACTCCGTACAAAAATTTTATCATTCATAACAATAAATATAAATAATGCATTCGTAATAAATTTACTCCAATGAGTAATTTTTATTCCACATCTGAATCATCGGAATTGAAAATTACGTTATTGCCTTCACTACATTCGCCATCCCGATCGTAGTGAAACTGAATTTTTTAAAATTCGGCACCCGTCATTCGGACCAGATTTTTGACGGGCACCCCTATATCATCGTATTTGCGATAAAATAGTGCTTAATATTATGATTGGTTGATATAATAAACAAGTAAGTGAAACTAACTACAACCCAAATACCTGTTTACACCTGGCTGCCCAATAGTTTGGACAGGATAAAAATAGGCACCCTTACGTTTGTATATTCTATATCAGGCTTTATACTCACCGTTACTGTTAATTTTTTCATTAAACTCTCTAGTAGAATTAATGCAAAAAAAATATTTTTCAATTATTAAATAATCATAGTCTGGACAACATTATAAGAGGCACCTCTTGTTTTTCATAATTTTTAATATACTATATTACCTATCAAATAATTTTTATTCATCAAACAGGTGGGTGCAGGTGTTCCTTATATCGAAACCCCTACTAAGTCAGTCTTCTAATATTTTGTGTTACCAGTAGGAAACAATGCTTTCAAAAACTTTCACAATCCAATTTCAAAAACGTCAATAGTTCTTATCGATTTCCAAGAATTCTTTCACACCAGAAAAAGTTCGAATGAAATGTAGAATTCCACACATTCCAGGAAAATCATTTGAATAACTCGTTCAGTGGATTCGAAGTGAAAAAATGTTAAGTACTAATAATGAGTCGAACGGCAGAACGGAAGGAATTCGAAATACGTTCCAGGCATTATTAAATAACGACAGAGAATGCCCGTTTCATTCTAAAATTCGGTTGACGAAGACGACATTACCCATCGATCTGTTTCAAGTCGGGTACTATTGCGACAAGAAAAACCATTCGAAAAGTTTCAATAATAACTTCCAAACTTTGAATAAGATTTCACAAAAATACCAAGCATACAGATTGGTTTTAAATAGCTACCCAATATCTAATGAGATTATTTCAACAAATAAGCTCACATGAACATTCGAACACGATTTTAAAATTATCATCCCAACACTCCCAGGAAAATTCTTTTCTGACCATCATATTTCCTTAAAAACTCAAATGTTTCTCAATAATTCTCACCATACAATGTTCATAAATATTATTTATCACGGAACAAAACTGATCATTTCATTTCGCGAGCTCCAGTACAAGCTCCGCCCACTCAGAATGAACAAATGGAAAACGTGGAAAATGCTGATTTTTCTATAATATTTCACCTTTGTTTATGAAAACTAAGATGAGGAATATCGTTTCCTAAGTATTAGAAGAAATATTTTGCAAGATTCGTAGTATTCGGTTGTTCCAAACAGGGAAAATGTTGGTTTTACGGAAAACGGACTCAGTTATTTAGATAGGGAAATCGAGCTTCCTTCTGAGAAGCATCGATAGAACTTATCAGTAGCCATCGTTTGATATCTCGATCGCGTTTCCAGCGTCAGAGGTTCAAATTTTATTCAGACTCTGGTGTTGAAAATTATTAAAATTTTCAAACGGATTTTTCAGTAAGGAGGACTGAGAATATTGAAAAGTTTTATAAGACTTTTTGACTCAGGAAGACGAGTTTTACTCGAAAATAAGGAAAATGAGACTACCGAGTGTGCTCGACGATCGTTCGGTTATTTACCGAGAGTCGCACACCAAGGGAACCACAGCGTACGATTAAACGACGGGGAATGGCTGAGAAAAATCGTATGTTTTCATCACCTAGCGTTGGAGTTGGTGATAGTTGATTGGCTAAGACACCTCGAAGAGAATTTGCATCTTTTGCAAAAATATAGGAGTGTTCAAGAACCCTTAGTTAGTCGACTCGAGAACCAGTGCTGAACGCTCCTGAGATATTACAAGAATTTTGAAGATTTTTCCTGGGAATTGAAATTTTGGCTGAAATTTTATTGAAACAAATCGCGCTTGTAGTTTAGCAGTGAAATTTATTGGAAACCAGTGGGTTGCTGTATCTCTAGTTCTTCTTAGGACTGGATAGAGAACTTTGTGGGGCGGTGAAGTGTTTGGAAGTTGTGGTGATCATACCTTGGACTGTTCAGGTTTCTTTTGGCACCCTGCCAGATGAAAGCAGCCCAAATCCTGCCAAGGAAAAGCAGGTCCCTACTAAAGTTCCTCAGGCTCAAATACCTTGCGAATACCGAACGGTGATAACTGAGCAGCGGTATATCGAACTTAAATTTGAGAGAGTCAACCCATCATTAGTTTAGTTCTTTGGGATAACGACTCAACCTACTCGTTGGGACCATCTACTATACATCAAAAACTTTTCTTCCAAATCCTGCTAGCGGCCCTCATCCTAGGGTGCAATTTAACCGTTAGGCTCCTTGTTCCCAAATTACTAGCTCAGCTCACCCTGTAGGCCTTGGTTAGGAAAATAATTTCACGAACTAAGGGTGACCTTGAAATCTTAGAAACCCGTGAATCCTTCCCTCTGTTTATTACCAAGCCAGAGTCATTTTAGGGAAACTTGAAATCGAAATGCAGACTAAGACCAGACAAGCGTGAGCGCAACTTGCAAGTCATACGACCGTGCCACAACACGAGGTCACAAATTTCGACCAAACTAAATTCTTATGAGACAACTTTAGCCATCAGAGTGCGACTTCAACGATGCAGCGAGAAAACCCCCTGGAATCTGTGTTCATCGAACACAGTATTCTACGAACTCCAGTGGAGACGGCCAGCCTGAGGCTGCCTCCTACTACACGTTTGAGTTTCGAAAACTAGGACATTAGTACCTCGCTCCTGGCACTTTCGGCTCATTTGCAAGGCGATTAGCTGTAGAAAACGAGAGTTCTCCGAAGGATATATATTGCACTAGATAGCTCATTTGCGAGAAGATCTATATAAATCGCATTAGGGAATCTAAAACTCCTAACTCCCTTCAGATAAAACAACTTACTGCATATTATTCTTCTTATACAGATCTTAAAAATACTCCATAGGTATATTTTCAAGGGAGAGCTCAGTACAACCATTTTACTTTTGGAATAATGGTAATATAAGTATATAAATATCATTCATCACGTGACACCCGTGATGAAGAGAAATTGCAACTGATTTTACTCATTATGAAGTTTGAGGTCGTATCTTATTTTGTTTGCATGTAGATCAATTTCAAAATTAAAATTGATAGTTTCAAACTTTTTTTCAGAGAATTTTATCTTAGGTCACTATTATCAGTTATTAGCATAGATACCTGGATTCAGTAGGGAAATCATCATGAAATTGTGTGATAGTTGAAATGAAAAATTAAACTTCGTCGTTAGAATTCGACGGAGCTTGCTTTATATACCCTGCTTCATTCATGCAATGTCAAGAACACAATGTTCCAGTACATTCCACAGAGACTGTTTTTAATGGTTTTACAAAAACCTGGGATGTTTCTGAACATTCCAGACTATTCTTGAATATTCCAGAATGTTCTGATATAACCTGGACTTTCACTAGTTCGGACTTTCATTGTCTAATATGATATATGATTTGAAATCTCGGAAAGAACAAATAAAACGAAAAATTGAAATGAATAGTATTTTAATTTCAATTCACAGAATATTGAATTGAAATAAAAATAAAATGAAAGTAAGCAAACATTGAAGACTGAACAATGGAAAATGAAAAAAAAATATTTCAAACCAATTTTCTTCACGACGTTTTGCTTGTTAGTCTCCACAGTCATCTTCTAGTGATGATTGGACTATTCTTCCGAGAGATAACTATTTATGAGTCATTCAAACGCTTTCACCTATCCCCTCTTTCCTCTCTCCACTTCACCGGCTTAGTGACCTTTTTCCGATTGATTAAAGGTTTCCATATGTTGCGTATCTATACGCTAGCTTGGCTGGATGCAACGTCTGCCAACATATATGAAGCTTCTTTGAACTTCTCCTTAAACCAGTGATTCTTCTATGCATGATCTCAGCTTGGGACCACTTGATGTTATGTTGATGGGACCAAACATGCTCTGCTATTCCCAATTTGCTGGTTTCTCCTCGCTGTGTGTTTCTCTTGTGCTTGGCATTGAGGACTTTCGATGGCATTTCAGTTTCACCGATATAAGATTTGCCGCATCATAGGGTATCCAGTGAATACAATTCTTCGAATCGCAGTCCGCGTTTGGTGGCCTGGTTTTCGTGAAGCTGCTTCGGATAGTGTTTCCGGATTTGAAGCAGTTGCTGATGTTGTACTTGGAATCAATTCTTTTAATTATTTTCAAAATTTCTCTGACGTAGACGGGAAAGCACTGGTTGTGACTACATCTTCTTCTTGTGAGGCTATTGATGTCTTCTAGCCAAAATCTGTTCCACCATCACTTTGGAGTAACCATTCCGTTGAAGATCTTTTTTGATGATGCCTTCTCGAGACCTTTCTTCATATTACAGAGTCCGAAAGCACAATCCACTAGAGTCTTGATGATTCCGTTTTGGGGAGATTGATGTTGGTTGGATTCGTGATTCAGATACTGTTCCAAGTGAGTGGGATGTTATGAAAGATTCCTTACACGGGCCCACATATTTGTGTTAGTCGTTTCTTGCAACTTTCGATATTTTAAGTGGTAAATTTTGACCAATTTCGAAATTGTGACGTCAGTCTCTAATTTTGTATTGTATTATTCAACTTTCTATACTAATCGAGCGTGAAGTCGAAATTTCAAGATTGAAGTCGAAGTTCAAAATCAAAATTAGGTCTTTAAATTCGAAATTTTGTCCTACGATTCCGTACAAAATAATAGTCTGCTGTTTTCATACAGTAAAAGATGTTTTATTACAACATAAAATTCAAATCGCAAAATGAAAACTATCACTAGAAAGAATTAAATTAATCCAAAAAGTTGCAAATGCATTGTCTTCATTTTACGTAGCGAATAATTTGATAAATATTTTTTTCCGTTAGGTGGATAGGTACTATTTTCAACTTAAAATTGGTATTTGTAAGAGAATATCTTACAGATATTATCAGTTATGAAGTCACCAAAAAATGTAGATATATAAGTTGTGCTACCGAAACCGGGTCGAATCGATAGTGAATTATAAGAAATATGAATGATTGATTTTCATTAATTTCAATAGTTAATTATGTTTGAGTTGTTTTACGCACAATAACTTCCATTTTCACAAAGTTAAAAAGCCATTTAACGTTTTTCCCCCACTCTAGATGCAGCTTTCATTACATTCTTGTTGGACTTCTGATAAGGTGCTGCTTCACCTTTTGCTGAGGATGTTGGTTTTTTAGTGGTTGGTTTAGTATTTTTCTTCTGTTTCTTTGCAACACGAATAGCTTGTTTCCTTTGTGCTTTCCTCACTTCAGATCTCTGATTCCTCTTGGCCATAATGTCCTTCAGATATGCTCCTACAAATAGCTCGGTAGAATTTTTGAGTTCTTCTAGTTCGCATTTTAGTAGACTCTTCTTCCTGGCCCTTCCTGTGCTTACATCTGTATAAGATACTCCAAGTTACTTTACGAGGATCCATCTTCAAAAGATGAGCCCGTTCATACTTTGATTTGAGGAAGATGAATGTCTTTCCATCAACTTTAACAATAGTTTTTCCATGGCCTGGGTAAATTTTGTACCCACTGTTGGCGCAAAGTTCGTTCTTCATTTTTACAATGAATTCCTGCTTTCACGAAACTCAAACTAATGCCACACTCCATTCAATATTTTATGCCTGTCACCCTAGAGTTTGTGAGTTAGTTAGTTTCAGGAACAATAGAAGTAACTTCAATATAATTACATGCATTCAAAATAAGTTACTGAGAATTTACGACTTTTCTTTTCTCTTACTGGCTATAGCTCCAATTCTGGTAACACTGAATTATCTGAAATATTCCTTCGGATCCTCTTCCCTTCGCAATTATTAACTAGCTTTCACTCAATGTCCATCACGACAAAGCAAACCGAAAAGCAATCTTGTTGAATTGCAAAACAGGCACGTGAGGATTTGTTGAACAATTACAAGATGCCAGAAAGAAAATCAAGTCGTTGGCGTAAGCTAATAATCATGACTACATAAACCACCACCTCGATAATTGCTTTGGTATACTGACATGAAACAAACCGTAATCGGACTTGTCACATATTACATTTTGTGACGGTCAGTCCAATAAGACCTGTCTACCTGTGATTTTATAGAATTTAGTCAGGGTGCAGCTTATGAAATATAGGCTGGTACAAGATAACTAGGTAACACATTCAACCAATAATTCAACAAATTGCTCAGAGTATTACTTACTTGAATCGAGTTCAGCCGTGTAAGCAGAGGTGGGAAGTAAGGCATGATATTCGCACATTGCAAGGCCGAAACCGCATTTTTATTGGAAAATAGGTAGGTAGAAGCATAGCAGAGCAAGTACACAGTAGCATCGTTCAATCAGTCCCGAGACTAGAGATGGTACTAGTTGCCACGTTGCCCTAGAGTGCAAACCTTCACATGAAACATGTAAAATGTTCACGTCAATCGAACCACAAACAGCAGAGTTATCGGGGTTAGAGTAAAGTCACTTTGTAATTTGTTTGAAAAATGGAAAGAAACGAGTTTCGCGTGTTGATAAAACATTATTTTTTCAATGGGTAAAAACACCGTAGAAGCCCAGCAATGGCTTGAGAAACGTTACTTGGACGGCATCCAAATCAACGATTTGTCCTTGGTATGCTGAGTTTCAACGTGGTCGTACGGTCACAAACGATGCGGAACGTTCGAGTAGGCCATTGGAAGCCGTTACACCGGAAAATGTGAGTCAAGTGTTAAAAATCGCAATGAAAAATCGCAAAGTGAAGATCTTCAAGATTGCAGAAATGACACAGATATCATCTGGAAGCGTATTTACAATCCTTCATGAAAAATTGAGCATGAAAAAGGTTTTTGGGTGCCGCGATTGCTTTCAATGGAACAAAAACAGCAACGAATCGACGATTCAGAGAGCTGTTTATAGGTATTTACTTGCAATAAGAAGGATTTCCTGCGTCGATACGTAACCATGGATGAAACATGGATACATCATTTCACTCCGGAGTCGAATCGGCAATCATCTGAGTTGCGCATGGCTGGCGAAAGCCGCCCAAAGCTTCCCAAAACGCAGCATTCTGCTGTCAATGTCATGGCATCTGTTTTTTGGGATACACATGGTGTGATTTTCATTGAATTCATTGACTTGTTGGTATGTTTGAAGGAGAAGATCGCAGCAAAACGACCGCACATGAAGAAGAAAAAAATTATTTTTCACCAAT
>WOGR01008283.1:0-11926 GCA_015342045.1 Leptinotarsa lineolata | reverse complement strand
TTGTTTTACTGGTAATCTGGAAGTGTTTCATATCCCCGTGTAGCAACGTTGGTCTACAGTGACGAATATTGAAAAGGGTGCCATATTTCTTTACAAAACTGTAGATGGCGCCCATTTAAGGACTTGGTTTTGGTAACCCTTTCAGCATCCAGTATTGAGCTTCTATAAAGAATAGAAGACCTAAACCACGCTCTTGCCTCCGCAACACCCACTGCTAGTCGTGGCACTTCTATCGTTACCTTGCTCTGGATTCAAAAAGAGTAAGGTACTGTTCCACTTATAATTGGAGTTTTGAGTTAAGAGAGTTCAGATGAGGAAGAAAATCGTTCATTTGCTATTCACCTTGCTGCCATGCAATGAACGTGTCATCAACGTAACGTAGCCAACAATATGGTTTCACGGTCGCTCGCTCTAAGGCACACTGTTCATAAAACGGTTTCCACCACAGAACTCAATTGGCTCCCCATCGCAATGCCACCCGTCTGTTCATAGAAAACACTTTCCACTGGAATTACGTTTATGATAAACAATAAGCAAACAAGGAGGTTATGTATGCAGAAAATATTTCGTTGATTAGCTTTATAGTGTCTTTGATCGGAACCAAGGAGACCACTTTGAAAACTATTACGGATTGTCTCCTGAACCTATTTTCATATCACTCATCTCTTCAGTAAAATGTCACAAGAAGTTGTTTCAATTCTGAAAATATTATTTTGTGAATAAAGCAAGTACAAGTATAAGTAAAACTCTTTCTTCAAAATTGCAGTATTGATTCCCCCATAACTAAATGAAAATCGATGCAACCAGAGCCCAAAGACAAAACATCCGTGAGAGTGCTGATTCGACTCTATAGATATCATCAGTAGTGCAAAGCTGAAACACGAATGCATTGCTGGACTTGAATGTCCTTGAAGGACAAGGCTGAATAAGAAAGGCAATGATATTATCATCTGTAGGATGACGTCGTCATTACAAAGCGAACTATTGCAAAGCTTGGCTTTGCAATAGTCAGCTCTGGTGAGTCTTGTTTATCTTTAATATTCGTGGATTGAGTCTGACGATAACAGAAACTGCATCAGTATGAGTCGACACTCTCCTCTATAGCTCCACATTATCTTCAAGAATTATATTGTAAGTAGTCGAATAGGCTGGCGTTCCATCACTATCTTTCCGTTATTTTTCACACTTCTTCGAAATCCAAGTTTATGAATTTCTTTCCGTAAAGACTCCATGCTACCCTGAAAGTCAATATCTGAGATTATAGTTTTATGAATTTCCCTATACGTAGGAACTCTTTCATATGGAGATTAATTATGCCGCTGCGTAAAATTGTCGAATTAAAATAATTCATCACAATTTTAGGATTTTTGATACATCTCTTTTCATTTGGAGTTGAAAATGTTTTTTCTCGCCATTTTCTATTTCTTTCATATCCGATTTGAATTTTTGTATAGTTCGCACGCAAACTACTCTTGCCTAAGCTACTCGTTCGTGAACCTTCGAAAGGAAAGTACAATATTGGTCACAATTTTACTTATTATTAATATCACTTCTCACCTTCGCAAGAGGAATTCTTATTCCACCTGCCGCTGATTCTGCTTGTATAATTCTTAATACGTTGTTTATAATGTTTCCGCTCAGTCCACTGAGAACCTTGTTTTGCAGGTTATTGTTCGAAGGCATTTTCAAAAACAACGAATAACTTATAGCTCACACCCAGAATCATTTATCTATCTACTGTACTAACACGATTTTCACTAGACGAGTTTCTCGATGTTAAAGGGCTCTCGCCCAACTCCGCCGGCTGATCTACTGCCCATCCGATTTTCAGAGGCATGGCTAGAAGTTGTAGAGTAATAATAATAAATGTGCTTTATTATCCAAAGAGAAATTCTTATTGACAAGATTTGGTGAACATTGCTATTTTTTAAAGAAGAAAAAAACACAGTCAAGTATATAAAATCAGAATATATGCTAGTAGATTAATAAAAATATCTTAAGTCCTTCCATATAAATTTTAAAGTTTTGAATGTCACATTTTATAATAAATAAGCCCTCTCGATAAGAACATTTTTACTTGATTTTCGAAAGTAAGTACAGTTTACTAAGCATTTCAGGTAGTTAGGTAATTGATTATATATCTTGAGATTACTATACAATACAGAATTTTTAGTTAAAGTAGAGTTAGGCATAGGAAGACTTAAATTTAGGGTCTGACGTATGGTATAATGAGAGACAGTTGCAGAGAGTTCTGTTCTATGTTGATGCACTAAACAATCTGTTTCTAAAATAAATAGAGCATATAGTGATAAAATTTTGTTTGCGACAAGTAAAGGCCTACAAGAATTTCGCTGTGTGGCTCTGCAGAATAAAAGTCGAGTCAAGTCGAGTTTGATTACACACACACCAGAAAGGAATCCCATATTTTAGATGTGATTCTACTAATGAATAATAGACAGTTTTAGCTGCAGTTATTCCAAGTCCGTTAGAAGTTATTTTTACAGCATAATATCCAGACAAGAGTTTTCTGTTAAGTGATAGTATGTAGTGCTCAAACTTCACTTTATTATCAATTAATAACTCACGAAATTTGTTGCATGGCGTGTTCTCAATCACATTCAAATTCAAAGCTAAAGAAATATTAAGAAGAATGCAATTAAAGGTCACAACTTTGGTTTTTGAGACATTGAAAGCTAATAAATTTAAATTACACCAATCTGAGATTTTGGAAATATGAAAGCTGAAGGCATTATGTAGATCATTATTGTTATTTTTCTGCCATAGAATTATTTGTAGTGTCGTCGACAAATAAGGTGAATTGACCCTCTATGTCGATGGTAGACAAGTCGTTGATATTGAGCAGAAATAGGGTAAGTCCGAGTACTGAGCCTTGTGTTACTCCGTTAGATATGTCAGAAACATCAGATATTGTTGTATATTCAACCCTTTGACTTCTACCTAACATTACCCATGGTCTTTAGTACCTGCTGAACGAATGCCCAGAAAGATTTTAACAAAACTACTGAAGTCAACATCCATCCCGAGTAAAAAAAATATGCCTCTGAAACGTATAACAGTAATGATTGAGATATTAAACGATGTACAACTCCGTGATTGTACATATTTTTTCATCAATTACATTCGAATGTGAAGTATATATCAGTCATCTTCAATCTATCCCTTCTTTTGATAACAGATTCGAATATTTCAGTACGATTTTTTGTCTACTTAAGACCTCAAATACCAAACAACTTCGTAATTAACATTAAAATATATTGAATGAAATATTTTGTTGGGTACCCACTCGATTCGCTTCATATGAATCTTAAATTTTTGGTCCCTATATTGTGATCTTCAGTATCAATCTTTATTGCAGACCATTTCAACTATGTTACGATTTCTTATTAGAATAACTGCTCATGTTAATAATGCACTCAGGATTCATTATGACCCTTCTTAATGGCTGGATGGCCGGCAACAAAAAATTGCTTTTGTTTTTGATGTCGAACGGAAGGGGGATTCCGCGGTGTCGGAATGACTTCGTTATTTTTGACACTTCTCTCATTATTCGCGGTAGCATATACATGTTTTAATGTCCTTCGTTCGGGTGTGTATTGATTGGGAGTCGAAATGTTGAGAGCGTTAAATTTTATTAAGGTCATTATGTGGCACAACCATTGAATTGAGTGCCATTGAAATCGTAATAATCGAATAATTGATCGTTTCTCTGATTTTTGATTACACGTTACTTTAGTTTGTTGTTCCGATGACTTTATTTCCGTCAATTCCGACAATTATAGTTGGAAAGCCTATTGTAGTTGCTCGGCGAACTATCCATGCTGTTATTACGATTGTCGAAAATAATTTCAAGCAGTGAAAGTGGATTATACATGCCTCTTTTGATTGTTTTCAATGCTGTCCACAAAAGTTTCAAGTAACATACGAATTTTTCATTATGTTGGTATACATCTCCTTTCAGTTGTATTCATGAGTTACTTTATCTGTGGCAACCGCTAAGACGTCTTTTTTTGATACTTCGTACTGGAACCTCTGGCTTGAAATGAATCTATTGAAAACACTTTCCCAACACCAGGACAAAGAAACGATCTCTCGACGCGCGTTTCGCTAACCAAGTTAGCGTCCTCAGGAGATCATTATGACTCCAGTCATAATGACTTTTAAAAGACAAGCATAGAAGAATGAAACAATGCAGGAACGAGTGTTGCGGTTTTTCTAGAATCTCATATGATATTTCTCACTGTTTTTTCGATATATAACCTTCCACAATATGAAAAATAATCTGCTGAAATGTACTCTTAATAAAGATCAAACAGAAAAGTTCACCCCGAAAAGTTACTGCGTAACATAAACCACTGAAGGGTCCAGTTAGTCAGGAATATGTCGTATTCATAAATTGTGACCACAAAATTGAGGAACCAATTGAAAAAATAAAATTTCTATACTTACCTCTCGTTAGTGGTCGACGTTTCTGGAAACAACCTCACTTTGCTCTTACACATATTTTCCATTGATTCACCTTTGTTTATTTTCCAGATTGTGGAATATTATATGTATGTCAAAAAAACAATGAGAAATTTTGAGTCTTCCACGAAAAAATGCCTTTCAAAGAATAGTTATATGATAATCTTACATAATGTACTTTTTTCAATACATTCATCAGTTGTGGTTCAAGACTATCAAAAATCTTAAACCGACATTTTTTGAAAGTTTTCAACCTTCGAAAGCCTAATAAAATAAGATTCATAACCAGCGAGCAAATACCTATACAATGTGTAAAAGCCAAATGGAATAAATTCATTATTTCGGTTACTGTACATATTTTTAAAAAATCCTGAAACACGTCAAATTTAAATTATAATCTGACATACTTCAATGGAAAAATGCTACTCCTACCTTTAACCTTCCCTATTAAAAAAATCAAAATTAAACAATAAAACCATGGTTGACAAAAGGTTTGAAAATTTCTTCTATTAATATGCGGTCGATGCATTATAGTCGAAAATTCACAGTCTCTATTATTTAAAGTACTTTAATAATTACCGTAGAATCTATAGATTGACAATCAAGTGAGCAAAAGAATTATTTTACAATAAGAGACTCAGTGAGTCTCACAGAACGATGAAAGAGTCCTGGTAAATTATAAATGACTTAAGAAACTCAAAATAATGAAAATGTAACATTACTCTAAGTCCTGATAACGTAAATGACTTTTACTGCTCTATTGCGGAAAATATGAGTAGAAATATTGCTAGCCCATATGATCCATTAGTGCATCTAGAAAATTTGAGCGTGGATGAGAACCTTTCTTTGTATGACACTAACAATAATGAATTAATTGAAATCATGATGGATATTAAAAACAAAAATACTGCAGGATACGATGACATTTCGATTGAAATAATTCAAAACCTTCCTCCTAGTACCCTAAATGTACTTGTTCCCCTTTTTTCTAAAAACCTCTGTGGTCATTCCTCTGCATAAGGGTGGAGATTCTGATGATCCCTCTAATCTCTGCCCTATATCTCTCATTCGAACCATCGCAAAAATCATTGAGAAACTAGTTAAGAAACGACTACTTGGATTCATAAATAAGCATAACATGTCGGTGAAAAGATTGCCGCAGTTTTTTTGTGACCTGTCAAAGGCATTTGACTGTGTCGATCACAAAATACTGCTGAGAAAGCTCCAACGTTATGGATGCAGAGGAGTAACTCACAAATGTTTCGATTCCTACTAAATGGGATGGACACAAATGGTCAGAACGACTCAACTTCCAGAAAAAAAAGGAAATTGACTCTGGAGTACCACAAGGTTCTCTATTAGGTCCCATTCTTTTCTTATTATATGATAACGACCTAACCAAGCTCAATATTCCTGGAAAGTTCACCTTATTTGTAGATGACACTACCATACTTTGGAATAATAAAAACACTCGTGAGTTTCACAAAATAATATCTGCCGACTTGAAAAAAGTCGAAAATTGGTGTGATTCGAACATTTCATTTTCAACATAACCAAAACAAATTCATTCAGACGCTCAATCGACGAACTTTTTTTGAAGACAGATCACTGGAATCTAAAAATAACACTAAATTTCTAGGGGTGTTCGTTGACCATAATTTAAAGTTTGTGGATTATGTTTAACAACTCACTAGAAAAGTCTCCTCTGGCTGTTATGCGGTTAGAGTGATTTATAAAGAATTGGGGTTCAGAACTGCAAAGATGCGTACTATGCACTCATATATTCTCACTTACGCTACGGAATACCGTTTTGGGGAGAATGCAGTCCAACTTTATTCAAAAGTCTATTGATTTCACAGAAAAGGGCAATGAGGTATATAGAAAACCTCAAACCAAGAGACTCCTGTAAAACCTTTTTCAAAAAACATAATATCCTAACGGTAACTGCATTATTCATACTGGAATCTGTGTGTTTAATAAATAAGCATATATCAAATTTTGCTGCATCCTCTTCCCATTATAACACCCGAAACAGCAGACACACTCTGAAACTCACTGTGCCAACTGAAAACTCCACCAGAGACTCCATATTTCACAACGGTGGAAAAATGTACAATCTTCTGCCTATAGACATAAGATCTGAAAATATTAATGACTTCCAATTCAAGAAGTTAGTCAAACAATTTCTATCTGATTGACCCTATTATACTTTGGATGAATATTTTAACGATTGCTTTCGACTGACTTACTCATATTTTTAATCTTTATTCATTGGGGAGCTCCTAAGTTGTCATTCTTATGTCTACTCTTTTATAAACTTGACTTTCACTCTTTTATATATAGAAATCTTTCATTTCCTCCATTTAACGTAGTTTGTACCCATGCACCATTTTCATTTTTATTTTCATTTCATTTGGTATGTATTGCCTTTTTTCTAAGGATCTACTACCCAAGCTTTGTAAACAAGATTATGTCTTATGATGACAAAGCATACTGAAACAGAAACAAAACAAAACCTATTCCTACTTTAAAGTTTACACCAGCCTTACGCAATCGTACTATGGTCATAAACGCAGCCCCTTTAGCATACATGTCCAGAAGGGTCAGACCAGTGATTAATTCCATTTCCGCGGTTGGTGTTGTTCTCATGGCTCCTGTGATGTTCAATCAAGCCATTTTTGGATGACCGTTGCTTGTAGAACCTTTGGTCCCCATGCGATGGCTCCGTACGTTAATATGGGCCTAATATGCAGTGTAGATCCAGGTGACCACACGGGGTGAAAGACTCCATGTGCGTTCCACTGTTCTCCGACACTGCTCATGAGCCACATATGTTCTTTTTGCTCGTTTATCAATGGATAAATTTCCATAACTTTCCGGATATCATTGTCTATCATAAGCACTACACAAATTGGTCAGGCAGTGTACTTATGTATGAGCTGAATGTTTAGATGCCACTCAACAAACACTTAGTAGTATCTAGTTCCAATTATCCGGCAGCGTATTCATTATTCATGAGGATTAAGACTTGCACTTTGCATAACAAGATTGCGATATATCATCCTTCTACTCCAATTAGATAGAGGGTACTGCGAAATAATGAAATATAATCCATGAATTCTATCGAACACATATGATAATTTGGGTTTTGAATATGAATTGAAATTGATGTTAAAAATACTTCTCAGTCTCACTAATAGATAGCAAACTTCAATTGAATGAATGAAGTGGTAAGAGGCATATACCGAGTAGAAACGAAATCATTGAGTTTGAATATAAGTTATATTAGAAATTCTGTATAAGTAATGAAGATGAAGTTCAGTGAGACTAATCTCTTCAACAATGAAACATTTTAGTATTTTTTTGAAATACTCAATTCTAAAGAACTGTTTGAAGTTTTTGTTAATGGTATATTACAATTGATTGAAATGTGTGGAGTAAGAATGTATCCACTCTTACTTCGATAAAGGATATCTTCAAAGGATTTACAGTCAAATGAATTGATGCACTCAGGAAAATAAATCAATTGTTTTCCAACAGAACTTTCAAGAATTGAAATTTTCCATCCATTAACATCAGTTTTAGTGCTCATTTCTTTCGTTTCTCTAATATGTCAGAGGTTGACAGTTCATTTATGCATTCTTGTATGATAACTACATATTGAAGAACCCAGAAACGTCAAATAGAGCAATTTGGTTGTGCACTGGATTTATTCACTGGTACCAAACCAGTTTTCCTCCAATTAGATATCAGAAGGGACTTAAGAGAAATAAAAGGTTACAATGATCAAAGGTTTCAGTCCAATAAGTCTGGTTGTTCTAAACTTCTGTTATATTCTCTATATGTAAAAAATGTGAATTGCAGACTTTTTTCTTTTCCGCTTTCGCGGCCTTCTTCATAAAACAAAAAAAAAATTGTTCGTTCTCCCTATTTTCACATGCATTTTATTTTTGGTGAAGTTCAGATACAAGAGATTTCTGTTGTATAGAGAATTCCTATACAGAAATGATCATTTCAGCGATGTTCTTATAAAAAATCAAGGATAATTGTCGAAAATACTTCCTTTAGATTATTCAGCAACATCTATTTAGAAAAATTGGCGAATGATAAGGTGCTAGAAATAATTTATTCAAAACTCTCTCTCGAATTTTCAAATTCATCATTGCTGTTTGTTGTTTAAGAACGGAAACCTATCGGGAGTTAGGACGCTGTTGTTCCTAATTCACTCGGAACCATTTCATGCAGATGCACAACTGACTTTTTGTAGACGTTTGGCTGTAGGAGAGGTAGGACGTGATTGTACCGCCCTTTGCAGGTTCTGTGCTGGCCAAGAATGAGATGAGACGAATGAGATCATCATCGACAAGAATGATGATGCCGATATATATTTGAGACTGCTAATTAAAAAAATGGTCCTGAATTCAATAAACTTGTAACTTATATCCTTTCATTTTTTAGCTTCATCACTACAAATACATGTAGGACTATCGCCTTCATTGAGCCATTATTGATTTTCAGTATAGTAATATATAGTATTATTACTTGTCAAAAAACTTTATGTTCCGGAAAATGAACTGAATTGAATTGAATTGAATGGCAAATTGAGAAATATTGTGTTGTTTTTCATTCACTTCTCTCCAATTGATTGAAAATGATTGAATTTATCCCAAGTATCATCCTACCTGAGAGTGACTACAACTGGAGTGAAGAGTTTTTTAGTGAGCAGTCTGGCAAATTTCCGGAATATGGGATTTTTGATTATTTTCAAGTAAAAATCTCTCAGTTCTGAGAACAAAGGTTCGAAATAGAAATGGTAAGACATTTCATTCTCTTCAACACTATGTAGAACTTTCATTTGGCTGAATAAGCCTGAAGAAAGTGCGATTTTGCATTTTTAATTAACGAAGTCGTTGCCGAATCTTTGACGAATATTCTTCTCCCTTGCGCTCAATGCACATGTGATAGATCATATCTGCCGCAGAAGTAGACAAAATGTTCGAGTTCTCAGGTTCCATTCAACCATGGTCTTTCAGACCTGATTTCGTTCTATTCAAGTTCGGCCATAAAATCCTATGTACTCCTACCTAGAGATCAATCACTCCGCCTGATAAGTGATACCGAGAATCATGAAGAAAGCTGAAACATTGGTGAATATTCGAAATGTTTTATGGATGATAATTTTTGAAAACAGGAATATTTCGTACTTGTGGCTTATGCGACATTGTGCGATGTTGTGGCTTGTGAGATAATTTGTCGTGATTAGCTATCTAGCTTCCTTGAAGACTGTTCCTCAGCAGTAATCATCGGTGGCTTCTGGATACCTTCATCGCCAACGAAGGTGTTCAAGAACAAGAACAACAAAAAGTTCCATATGTTGAAAAAGATCTGGAGAAATTTTGAGCTTGGGTGACAATAACGAATAAATTATTTTTAAGAAAATCAAAATATCATTTTAAAGATGTTCCTACTAGCTCTTACGATTGATTCGTTGAGGATTGAATTGAAAACTATTCAATATTTCGAAGACTGAAGCAGTATCACTACGTTGAATGGTAATACTAATTCTTCCTATCAAAAAAGGTGTATAACGGTAATCTTTCGTTGCTTGGCCTGATCTCCTTCCGAGTTCATGAGCGAATAACAGAGGCTTCGGGCGATAAACACCAAAAGTTTCAACCGCTACAGGATGGAACAGATAGTTGTTACCAAGATTTTGGTACTTTTTTCGTTTTAATTTTTCGTCAATTTGAAGTCGAGCTCACAAATATGATCATTCAAGTTCGAGCAGAAACATAATCTAACATTCAGGAAAAATCTTCGAGTTGACTGGTGTAAAGCTATTTTCTGGATAAAAAAGAGTTTGGTGACCTCTACATTTCATCCTTGTAACACTTCTGAAAATCATGGTTGATATAACAGACAATGAGAATACTGCTGAAATGCAGATTATGAAGTTGATTTTCAAATTCAAACATCAGCAAATAAATGAAATTCAATTTCAATGGAAAATGCAGAAATCCTCATTAAAGCTATTCCTGCATATCTGAAAATAGATGGGGTCTTCCACAATCAGTGCAAGACTCTAGCGGCCCAACAAACAAAAATTATCTAGTCAGATCGCCAAACAACGTTATCTAACTTTTTGTTTTCCAGAAAACTCTAAACTTCAACTTTTCCGCACCCAACTGAAAAACTCCGCGAAGTGTTTCAGGCTTCCCGAATTTTTTTTAAGTTTGGCAAGCTCAAGTGTGACATCGATAAATTACTTGTCCGGATTTGCAGGAAATAATGCAGGCTGTGTCACACTCCAAAGTTGTAAATGATAGAGGTCAAGGAACATTAATCTTGAATCCCTTAGCATTCGAGTGATCGGTATCTATAAATTGCCGACATACCATGCGTCGAAGTGAAAAATGTCCTTGTTACTATCTCTTATACAGCAGGAGGCAAGAATTCCGTCAGTTGATAGATTTGGAGTCACGAATTTCGTTAGTTAATAGATTTGGAGTCAAGACTTTTTTTGGGCGGGTTAGAAATTGAATACCAATTTCTGAACATAGAAGATGATTGAATTTTCTATTGACATAATGATAATACTGATAATATTGCTAATAATGATAATGATAATGATAATGTTTAATTTCAAAAAATAGCAAAATATAGGTTGAAAAATGGTGTCCAACTTTAAAAATACACATGAAAGATCACTGAAGCTTCAAAAGCTTATTGCTGATTTGAATATCTATATAAATATATAATAATCAACAATGACATTATTGACGATGAAAACATTACATGAGGTGTTGCTGCAGATGTAATCATTCTGCTGAAATTATTCTAATGTGATTTTAGTACCAAAATTTTCCCTCAATCTGATATAGAATTCAATATCTTGGTGATATGAGTTGACTCAAGCTTTTACAATCTTATTTCACTTCAAATTGTTTAGTTTTGGTTCGAATTTCAATCTTTTATTATTAATAATTTTCAGATTCATATATTTTTATATTCAAACAAAATTGAAGAATATTTGTATTTTATTGATGTTTATGATTCATTTGATTTATTAATGACAAACTTTTATATTTGAATAGATCTAGACAACATTCGTTTTTACATGATTGTTCACGTTTAATCTTTAGACAAGATTTCATGCCAAGCGCGGATTCATTTCTTTGTGGTATTTTCTGTTTTACTCATTTTCTGATTGGTAGAATTAATATATGTAAAGTAATAGTACGAATAAACATTTTTTTTTGTTTACCACCGTAGTGTGCGCTGGTCAGGCCCTATCCCCCAAAGTTCCGATACATTCGAGAGGGCGCGCCAGCATTATCAACCAACGACCACTACTCACACCGTAGGATAGGTGATCATTGAGTCTGAGAATCATGTGCCCTGAGCAAACGCAATGAGCCAAGAATGACAGCCTTCTGCATCTGTC
>WOGR01008282.1:0-11926 GCA_015342045.1 Leptinotarsa lineolata | reverse complement strand
CCTCTGTTTCCACGTTTCAAAACATTAAATTTGAAAATATCAGTGGAAAGATAGAATAACATAGGTTTTACCTCAAATTCACGTAGAAAAAACAGTTAGTCCTTGTGATCTCATCGGAGAGAAAATCGAGATATTGGCCTAAAAAGTGCATTAAAGTTTTTTGAAAGCGGTGAAGCTATGAATTCACATTCAAGTAAACAAGATGATCAATTCAACAGACTTTCCCAAATGAAATTTTTCTGAACCTATATGAAACTTAAAAGGTAGTTTACTAATGTATGATTGCTAATTTTTAATTCTCCCTGTATATTGAACGGTTTTTCTCAATTTGTGTTTGAGTTTTCTATGTTGAAGATGATAGAAAACTTCTTATGTAAAGTGAAGTTTTCTGACAAATCGATGATAGAAAAGTTTTCCATTTGTTGGTACAATTCGAGACTTTATTTGGAAACTATATCTAATATTATGTGTCACAGTGTTAGTTGCCATACTCCTCGGAAACTGCTTAACCAATTTCCATATTTCAATGAAATTTTATGTATAATCGTCAGGTTTGAGAATAGGTTTTCATTTATTTTTCATTCCCTTTAGTGATTAGGGTGGTCCATCCCAAACATTTGTTTTTTATTTTTCAGAGAAATTTTTTTCGTTTCTATTTTTTATGATGTGGCATTAAAAATACATATAACCCCTCAATTTTTACTCTCCTATCACAAACCCCTATTTTTAAATAGCCATTTTAGTAACTCAATCATTTTTAACCCTGATCATATATAGACCAGTTATTCCCGCCAGGGGTCTACCGATGTCACTTCTCATTCAGTAAACAGCATGGAGTAGGGATGAGAACGAAGCCGGTCTTCTGTCTTTGTCACACAATAGGCCTTCTCTCACTGCCTACACAGTTTTCGGCCACTATTATTGTTCATCCATCGAGCGTGGATGCAGTTTACGATGCCACCGAGGCTGTGAATTATCCGAAAGAGTTTTTGAACTCATCGAATTCTCCAGATATGCCACCGTATGATTTATAACTCGAAGTTGGATCACTCCGTAATTTGAATATACCACGACTTTGCAACGGCACGCGATTAGATATTAACACCACGAATCCCTGATATACCTATTGAGAAAATCAACAAAAATAATATCAATGGCAGCATAATGGATAAATTGATCAAAATGACCTCCATCTATTTCCATACAATAATATAATCTGCTTTCGAAAGCGTTTCTTACATTATTAAAGATGTCCGGAGTCAGAAATCGGCATTTCCGAACAATTCTCTGTCGCAGGTCTTCTAGATTTGTAGACTGTGGACTGTTAGCTGTTTCTGACTCCATAAGAAAATAATTGCTGCTTTATCTACTGAGATATATTGGTGAAAGATTCAACATTACCTTCAGAAGTAGAGTGGATTCCTACTCCACACATTTTCAAAACAATCCACAGAATCTGCGCCATATCCGGATTAATGACAAGATTTGAAATGAAAATTCTTAGATAATGATCATTTTTGACATGAGATTCATCGTATCATTGTGACGAAATAGGTCTTTTTATTCGTTTTTTTCAAAAATGTCTGATACATAATAAATGTACCAAATAAATATTTGTGATGTCTTTTCCCATCTGCTCGTGTGAGCAGATGGGGCAAGAGAAACCAAGTAATTTGAAATTGAGCTCGTCATCAACAGCATTATCTTCACATATTTTTTGTTAACAGATCATTTTCGAGGGCATATGGTCAAACAAGACGCACCCCAGAGATTTTCCATTTTCCTTATGGTTGACCCACTTTTCCGACGTCATTGGAGCTTCTCATGAAAAAAACTTCAGCTTCTGGGGTGAAGGACAACTGGCCTCAGAAGGTTTCAGGAGTCTCGCTGAATGGGGATCAGTTAGACTGATGGAAACCGAGCTCAGAGCAAAAAGTCAATTCTTGAGGACTATCATAAAGGCATCAGGATTGTGGTATCCACACGTCAACACCAACACTACCACGAGTTTCAAGGTGGACAGACGACATCACCTTATTTCTTTGGCTTCCATGTTTGGTGAGTTTGGGTTGACTCATATTGACTTAAGTATCATCATTATTGACATGAAAATATCTATCGTGACATTTTTGGTGAAGGGATATGATTGATAAAAAAAAATCAAAATATACTTCATTGTCAGAACATTTGCTTCTCATTGACAAAGTCCAAGAAATACAATGTATAAATGTAGATATGAAAAGAGTTATGAAAATGTATAAATAAAACACCACCATGTATAAAGTGATAGTACAAAGAATAAATTAATTTGATGTTAAAACGATTCGCTATAATACTCTTCCAAACTATAATAGGGTTTATCAACAAACAGGTTCTTCACCGCCTTTTTGAAATGAATGTTGCTTAGATTAGCAGATCTCATTTCTAATGGTAAATGATTGAACAATTCACCACCATTATAGAAACTCTGACTACGTTGAAATTGAAACAGGAGTACCACAGGGGAGTATTCTCGATCCAGTATTTTTCATTATCTATACCGCTGATATTCTAAAATCCATAACCGCTTGCAATGTTCTGGCATATGCCGATTTTACGCAGTTATTAAACTTATATTTAAAAAAAGTACTTCTCATAACTTGAAATTCATCCAAGTAAAAAATATTAGTTTTCTCATCAAAAACTCAATACGATTTTATATATTCAAATTTGGCAGTTGCTATCAATGATGTTCCATTAATGGTCGTTGGCGAAAAGCTTGGGTTTAATAATAGACAACGATCTCCGTTTTAAATCTCATGTGAATAGCATTCTCAAAAAAAAATTCACGTCACTGAAAACTCATTACAGCAACCGATTTATTCTCAATGTAAATTTGCGCAAGACTCTATGTGAAACTCTTGTGCTTTCACAGTTTACCTATTGTGAATTTTTGTATGGTCCTTTGAAGTAATGTCTTGTTTTGTAATTTATAGGGCCATATATGGTGTTATCAATTATAAATGATCATCAGGAAGTTAGATGTAAGAGTAGCTCAAGGCTAAATCTCGCCTCGTGATGTTCAAGCAAAAAAAAGAGATTTTTCTATATTATTTCTTCTAATTATGTAATAATTTGTAATCTCTACCTAATAAGGACGATATTATTATTATTATATGGAATCCTGTAGCTTAAGGAGTAGAAAAAAAGTTGAACTTCGATTAATATTTATGAATAAGACAAACCGTCTCTAGGATAAACAGTGCGATAACTGTTAAAATTTTATTGGTAGTGAACAAGTTCCTGCACGATTCTCTGGGTTCGACTTTACAGAGACATCTCAGTGCCCTCTTCTGTAATATCAATACAGAAGAGGGCACTGCTATACATGACCAGGAGAGTTCATCAACTCAGACCACGAGATTTTGAACGCCGCATGACTCTTTGCCAGAGGTTTATGGAAAGTAACCAAGTGCGTGATTTTTAGTTGAATTGTATTTCGGCAGACAAAGCTCAAATGAGCAGTGAAGGCATTTTCAATCATTACAATCCTTATACTTGGACACAACAAAACCCTTATTCTATTGTGGAGATGTCAAAGGAGATTTGTATTCAGTGTGTGGGCAGGTGTTAGGGGTAGTATCATCGGCCCGTCTATTTATGTTGGCACTCTCACATATCAGAGATATTTAGAAATTTCAAGGCAAAATATTTAACCCCATGTTGATGAATTGCCACTAATGGAGCTCAGAAAAATATATTTTCAACAAGACGAAGCTCAATACCACAACACCGCAATTGTCACCAATTTTTTGGTCGCAAATTTTGGTAATAATTGGATAGCCAGCCAAGGACCCAACCGTTGGCTGGCCAGGTCACCGGACTTAACGCCTACGGACTTTTGCCTCTGGGGAAGGTTGGAAGATCTCATTTTCAAATTGCCGACCAGTTCTAGATACTAATTAGAAGCGGCAGTAATGGAAAGTTTTGGTATTGAACTAATTAATTTGGCAAAAAACGTTAAGAAAAGGTGTTACTTGTGTGTAGGAGAAGTAGACATTTTGAGCAACTTCTCTGATGAAATATATTTCATTGTTTGTTTTCTATCATTATTTTTATTATTGTTAAAGTTTCATTCATCAGTGGTAAATATGGTATAAAATTTTATCAGTTTTATTGAAACTATGTGTTTTAATTACTTCTATGAAAAGCTTTCTTAACGTTTGGTAACTACTACTGAACAATTTCTTTCTGTTTTATTCCCGCGTCGTCCAAAGCTTACTTGATCAAAGTGTACGTTTAAAAGTCTGCATGAAAAAAAATTAAAAGCTCTGTATTTCAAAGATGACTCTGGCAAAACATCAAGTATGCTACATTTTTGGAAACGTAATTTTAAGCTCTTTTGAAATATGCAGGAATATTCAGGGTGCCTCATCGAAAAAAATAGTTTTCCATCAATTCACTACCTACAATTGAAACCAATTTATACATGAACCTTTGTATCCATAACGGAAATGTTTCATCGACAATATTTCATGATTTACGCAATCAAAAGCTTTGGTCAAATAACTAAACATTGTGGCACCAGTCATCAAGCTATAGTCTAAATCTTCATAACGTTTACGATAACATTATTTCAGTAAATTTTTCTTTGTTTGCAAATATAGGTTTGATTTTTCTCTCAATTTCGTTTTTGCAATACTGGTTTCGTTTTAGTTGATGTAATGAATTTCACAGAAATTCAACAGTTGTAGAAAAATGTTAGGTATGCAATCATTACGTATAGGAAAGAGAATGGATAAAAAAAGGATAAAACTGATCCTTTCATAATATGCAAACTGACTTTTTCGGTTTTTTAATTATTTTGCCTTTTTACTTCTTCACTGTGGGTTTGACAATAATTGACTATACTGTATAAATAAACTCAACCATTTTACTACTACACTGAAAATACAACACAAATACTTAACTTCGGACTAATAATCAAATGTCTTTCGCCTTATTAGAACACTTTGTATCGCAATTGAAACTAGACTTGTTCGATCTGCGTGTTGGTAGTGTTAATTAATGGCAATGAAAGTCTCTGGAAGCCGATAGGGAAGTCCCTGGAAGTTTCTCGAAGCGACGCGACATCTAGAACAATCGATAGACGACGACAAGCGTCGCCCGCGTTATTTTTTTCAGAAGGTAATTTACAACACTATCCTCCTCCCTGAGGTTGTTCACCCCGAAACACCAGATCGTTTATCTTTTTAGTTATCAAGTGCGGTCCTTGTTATGGTCTCTGCAATTTGGGACTGAAAACCTTTCCACGTTGGGGTTGGTAGAGCCACACTGCATCCCCCTCCTTGAAGCTCACCGGCAGCGACTTCTTGTCAAATCTTATCTTCATCCTATCGCTGGAAAGGGGGAGTTTATCTCAGAACTGTCTATTAAAGGAGTATCTGCCCGCTACCTTGTTACGTCTGGTGGAAAGTTCTTCTTCTGGTAACTGGATATCCTTGTTCTCCTGGCGTTGACAAAATTTGCATCGGGATGAAAGGCTATCTGCGTTTCCGTTACTCTTTCCTTTCCGATGTCAAATTTCAAAATCGTAAGTTTTGAATTTTTTGAGCCACCTGGCTATTTATCCTTCTGGGGTTTTGAAGTTGAAGGAGTCACCGAAGTGCTGAGTGGTCTGGCCTGATCAAGAATTTACGATCATATAAAAGGGGGGTAGTGATCCACTGCGAGGGGCTCTTGTGACACAGTAATTTCTTAAGGATGTTCCCAAGGACTTACTGAAATAGAGTACGTCAATGAGATAAAGGAGTAACTAGAAATCGACCAGATCCAAATTAGAGCTATCCAGCGACAGAATGAAGATAAGGTTTGACACAAAGTCGATGCCAGTGAGCTTCAAGGATAGCGATGCAGTGTAGCTCTAACAATATCAACATCGGAACGGTTTACGGTTTGTGTCCTAAATTGCAGGGATCATGGCAATGATTTTACTTGGTGGGTAAAAGATGAACAATCTGGTGTGCAGAATGTAGTTGTTACCCAGAAACAAGTCTAAAGTTGTCCACATAGACCGACTGAGTCCTTACAAATGTTGTTCGGGAGGAACAACCTCAGGGAAGGGGTTAGTATTGTAAATTATCCCCTGAAAAAAATAACGCCCGCTGTCGCTGGTCTCTACCGGTCGACTGTGACTTGGCCAAGGTCGCGCTCAACCCTACTTGTATTCTTTATTCTTCTAGGTGTCGCGCCGCTTCGAGAATATTTCTATCGGCTTTCTAAGACTTCCATCGAGATATACTCGTATAAGCACCACCAATAGGCAGAGGAGGCTAGTCAAGCTGAAAGTGCGGTAGGAAGTGGGCTAAAAGGCGATAGTTAAAGTTTTTGTGTTGTATTGACAGTGTAGTAGTGAAATAAAGTTGAATTTAATTGTAGAGTGTGATCAATTATTGTCGAACCCACGGGGAAAACGTATCAGTATTTAATAGACATATTCCAATTAGTTTGTATTTCCAAAAATGATTTATCGGATATCAGAAATACGTGGTATGAACACGCCTGAGAAAGTTGTAAAACATGTGTTGCTGTAAAGTATTTGTCTATACATAGTCTTATTTTTTTTATTTTGAAGAGTACGACAAAGAAGGATTTCATCATTATCATACTGCTTGTCAAATCTAGGAAGAATTTCCGCTCTCTCTTTCGCTAGTACCGTACTAGCTCAAGTCAGTTCCTAGATTTGACAAGTAGTATTTAATTGTATTTTCAGATTGAGATAGACATATCCGCCGCAAATGCATATAGATTGAACAATCCTGATTGCAAGGTTTTTTCCCAAGATTGTAATGATTTGTTGAAACTGGTACTCAACGAGCAAGGTAAAGAAATAGGACTGCCTTGTAAAGGAGACGTAGAAATGATGGTAGGAGGACCGCCATGTCAAGGATTTTCAGGCATGAATAGGTTCAACGTCGGCCAGTATTCCGTATTTAAAAACTCCCTCATTGTGTCTTACCTCAGTTACTGCGATTATTATAGGTATGATGGATACACAGTATATTGTGCACAAGTCTATATTGACTGTTTCAGGCCTAAATATTTTATATTAGAAAATGTGAGGAATTTCGTATCTTTCAAAAAAAGTATGGTACTCAAATTGACCTTGAGATGTCTTCTTGCGATGGGCTATCAAGTAACTTTTGGTGTTTTACAAGCCGGGCACTATGGAGTGCCCCAAACGAGAAGAAGGCTCATTTTAATGGCTGCCGCACCAGGTTTTATTCTACCAAAATACCCTGAACCCATTCATGTGTTCAACAAAAGAGGTTGTAAATTGTCATTTGTGGTGGACGGAGATCGTTATTCCAATGGTAATACTCTAGTACTCTGTTTTTGTATATTATTGAAGACAGTGTATTCATCATAATCTAACCTGATGTAGCTTAATCATTTAAAAAGTATAAAAACCAATACAACATATTCAAAAAACACTTTATTGTGAGATTTTCACGAAACATTCAAAAACTGTTTGGTTGAAATCTCACAATAAAGTGTTTTTTGAATACCTTATGGATTTTCATCAAGTATAGTCCAATTCCATTATATACAACAGGAGCAAATGGTATACACATTCATTTTGTTTCTACCTTCTATAATTAACCTATATTGTTGACGATTTTTTATTAAATGACGTCTTTTCATCGGCGTGAAAAATGGCATTGTACGAGGTTTTGGATCCCCGCCCTAATTAATATATGCCCTCACTATCAAAAGTAGTAAAAAAAGCAAATAGCCAATATTATATACCCAAAGGTTGGTAAACATGAGCCACAAGGCATCACTTCCAGCACCTTCCCGAATATGAAGAGTATCGATGTATTCTTGTAGTTTGTATGAATACTGATGTTTGTCACGTGTATAAGTTATCTGATTTTGCAGGATGTATGTGGACAGAATCAGCTCCTTATAGGACGATCTGTGTTAGAGATGCAATGTCAGATCTACCTGAAATCAGCAATGGGTGGAGCAAAAGTGAAATGCCCTATGACAGTGAAGCAGTTTCGCACTTCCAAAAGATGATGAGAGAAAGTGACGAAAGGATTATGGTGGAAGACCACATTTGCAAAGAGATGTCACCCATTGTTGAGTCAAGAATATATCACATACCAGCTTACTCTGGCGCTGATTGGAGAGACTTGAAGAATGTATCTGTGAAGCTAAGAGACGGATTCTCAACAAATATTTTGAGATACCCTTATCGGTAAAGTTATGAGATTCATTTTGATATAATTTATATTTCAATTCTTGTTTCAGGTTCAAGAAACAGAAGAAAACTGAACCCCCAAGAGGCGTATGTCAATGTGCTACTGGAGCCAAGTGTGATCCATCAGACAGGCAATTCAATACATTGATACCGTGGTGCTTACCACATACTGCTGACCGTCACAACCACTGGGCAGGGCTGTACGGTAGATTGGAATGGGATGGGTTTTTCGGTACCACAATCACCAATCCAGAGCCAATGGGAAAACAAGGAAGGGGTGAGTTACAGCTAGTGAACTGGAAGTTATTCCAAGTTATAAATGGTTTTCATTTTTTCAGTGCTTCACCCAGAACAGAGTAGGGTTGTCAGCGTAAGAGAATGCGCTCGGTCTCAGGGTTTCCCAGATAAATTCAAATTTTATGGAAATATTTTGGATAAACATAGACAAGTTGGGAATGCTGTACCTCCACCTCTGGCAGCAGCTCTTGGCAAAGAAGTCTGTAGAGCTATGGTGATGACTCTGAAAGGAAAAACCCCATTTTCAACTTGTGGCACCTAAATTTGTTAATTTCTTGAATCGTTTTTTTTCTGAAGAATATGATTTTAGTTGTCTTCCATCTGTAATGATTTCAGTTGAAAGAATTTTTTATATTGTGTCATGGACCTAACCATTTTAAACTTTTGGCAAATGATTATTGTCAATTTCATGGGTCGTTTTAATATCAGAATATGATTTTAGTTGTTATTCATCTGTAATAATTACAGTTGAAATAATCGTTTGTGTTGTGTTGTGGACCAGAAAAATATGAAATAAAAACACTGATTTTTATATTGATTATTTTAAAATAAAATGTTCACTCAACTATTCTCTGAAAGACATGCTTTTGTGGAGAAGTCAATCTTCCTTGATGTTTTCTGGGTTTTATTACCTTCCATAATCTGAAAAATAAATGAGCAAACTGAAAAATTCACTAAAAAAAGTTAGGGTTTCAGGTTGTTTCATAATTGAATGCTAATCCTGAAGGGCAATAATCTTTCGATGATTTCAATAATAATTATTGATATGAACCGCTTCTTTTCTGAGATACAGGATGTTGAAATTCAACAATAAAAACATTTCTCCCCTAATATCTCTGAAACTACATTGGCTTTTTTTCAATTTTGGTACATGCAAAGTTCCATAAGTTTTCATTTTTAATTCTCATACAATTTATAAATTATTTAGTTTTTGTAATGAGTATGGTCAAAACAAAACTATTATGAAAAAAAAACAAATTAAATCACCTGTTCAAAAATGTCCACCTCCTGTAAGTATGCAAGCTTCAGCTCTTCTTTCCATTGACTCTTGACTCTTTGAAAAATCCCTGGAGTATCCCTTATTGCTTCACAGGAAGCTATAACACGGTTTCATAATTGTTCCTCAGTTTGAATTGGTTAACTGCACACCAAAGTCTTAAGATTTTACAAAGGAAATAATTTGTAAAATTTACCATGTTTTTTCAATAAACGATTTTTTATGTCGTAATTAATATCACGTATCTATTTATATATTATCCGTTTGACATACAAGTATATATAGGATTTGTCCAGCAATGAAGAACACATGAAAACGCAGTGTCCGCATCAGTATAAAAACACTCTAAAATTAACACATAATATAAAATACAATACAAAAAAAACTATTTTATGATATGAAGAATTCGTCTAGGTTATAAAAACAACTATCAATTAAATACTTTTTTAGATTTCGGGTAGATTCATTAGTTTTATTGAGCTCCTTAATATCTTTTGGTAACTTATTGAAGAAATTTGGGTCCATCACACAAGGTGAATTAGGAGTAACCTATATTTACAATACTGTATGTGGAATTTATATTTTTGACGAGTATTCCTACTATGTATGATTTCATTGGTGATTAATTTATGTTTGTTTTACAAAAATTGACAATTCGAATATATACATGCTGACAAGAGTTAAAATGTTAAATTGTCTAAATAAACTTCTGTAAGAGACCCTTTTTGAGGCTTTGGCCATTATTCTTAAAATATACTTCTGCGCAACGAATACATTTGATATCGAAGTCGAGTTACCCCACATACATATGCCATGTCCAGTTTGGAAGCTACTTGAGCATGGTATAGTGCCAAAAGTTGCTGATCTGTCAAGATATCTGTTAGGTTTCTGAAGAGATAACCTAATGAGTTAATTTTACTAGTTAAATTCGAACAGTGTTGTTTCCATGTCAAACAATGGTAGTTCCCAAAAATTTTGTCTCTTCTTTTGCCAGAATTGACATGTTCTTAATTTGAAATTGAATAAGCACGCAATGTTTTTGGTGATTGTGAAATCTAACCAATTGTGCTTTGTTAGTATTGAGATAGAGAGAATTAACTCTGCACCAGCTCATAACAGATTGCAAAGTATATTTACATTTATCTAAAAGTGAGTTCTCATCCATGTTAGATACTATTAATGATGTATCGTCGGCATGCATTGTTAAAGAATTATTCCTAATATGTGATTCCAAATTATTTGTATATAAAAGGAACAATATAGGCCCTAATACCGATCCTTGCGGAACACCCATTGAAATATTTAATGAATTACATTTATCATAAGTACTCGTACTGTGGTTACTAATTTTAACATATTATTGCCTATTTTTCAAAAATGATGAAATCCAAGAATATGCTACGTCACGAATGCCGTATGAGTGTAACTTTGACAACAAAGCATTATGATTGACGCAGTCGAATGTCCTTCTGAGATTACAAAAAATCCCAACAGGACACTCGCCTGCCTCCAAATATTCAAACAGTGTATCGAAAAAAGAAATTACTGCAGTATTGGTAGATCTCTTAACTCGAAAACCGTGTTGATGATCTGTCAAGAGTTTGAACCTATTTAAGAAATCCAAAAGTCTATCAAGATATGCGTGTTCAAAAAATGTTCTGATTTACATCTGTTCATTTTCTTATGAATGGGAATTACCCTTCCAATTTTGACAGACTTCGGAAATGATAGGTTCACTAAAAATGCGATAGGTTCTAAAATTGCAGAAAGGCATTTCTTGAGTAAAATTAATGGGACTTCGTCATATCCAGATGAATATTTATTCTTAATTTTATTGCCTAAGAGGCAGAGAAGTTCCTCTGGTATGAAAGGTTTGAGAAAAAATGAATTTTTACTTCTTATTCATAATGCGATAATCGGCTTTTTCATCATTCAAGGAAATTATTAAATAAATTCGCAACGATCTTGGGATTACCGTGTATCATGCCTTTATTCATTATTTTCGTTTTTCTTCTTTTTGTTGAAAATTTCAATTATAGCATTCCAAGCCTTATGAGAATCAGAAGCATTTATAATTTTATGCTGGTAATAAACATCGTTAAAGGTGTCGGGATAAATTTTATGTAACAAATGCAGGTTTTTCAACTCATTACTTGACAATTTCACTTCCGTGTATACCCATTTTTTAGAATTTTCAACTCTTTTGTTCTAACATTTTTTCAGTGGAAAAAAATCGACAAAGTAGTGAAAGAAAATATTACAAAATTGATTAAAATCATTATCGACAGATGCTGTTTCAAACACATCTGCCCAACTTTCGTTTCGTAGCATGTCACAGAAACTCTCTACTGCCTGTGCCGAGAAAACTCGTTTTATTCTTGAGTTTA
>WOGR01008280.1:0-16735 GCA_015342045.1 Leptinotarsa lineolata | reverse complement strand
TTCTATAATAGGCTTTAGTGTTATTTTTTTATTAAACTCACTAGCAGAATTAGTTTCAAAAAATTATTTTTTAATTATTTGTTAATTACAGTCTGGACAACATTATAAGGGGCACTCCTTGTTTTTTATAACTTTCAACTTACAAAATTACCTATCAAATAATTTTTATCCATTAAATAGATGGATGAAGGTCTTTCTTGTATAGGATCTTAGACTATAGGCACCGTACTTCCAAATTTAAAGGATGTTTTTCTTATATTGCCCCTTGTTATCTGAATAAAATTTTACCCTGAATTTCATCAGTTCGGACTTCCATTGTCTAATATTATATAAATAAATACATAAAATGAAATATGAGTGAAAAAATTTCACTCATATTTCATTTCATTTTATTTCACTATGAATTCTTTTCAGGTTTTTTTGCTTAATATATTTGCCATTTTTAGCTATTATTTTAAATTTCAATTGTATTGTTTATTTCAGGGATTTCAAATTATTTTATATAATATTAGACAATGGAAGTCCGAACTGATGAAATTCACCACGAAACAATGTCATTCACCTTCAAACAAAATTTTACCCTTCTCACATCATAATATTCATCAATTCAAGAAAGAAATAAAATCACAGCTGATTACTGCTCAGTGCTAATTTAAGATTCAATGTATGGTATTGTAAAGAAATCGTTAAATTGACCAATAGAATGTTAATAATATTAATAGTTAATAGCACATATATGATTGTATTATTTTTCCTTTTTTTTATCATTGTTTTGCTAGTAAATAAGTATTTTTATTTTATCATAGCCTCTGGCTAACCTTTTTCCTTTTATGTATAAAATTTACTTTTATGCATCATGAACGTTATTATTATTCTTATTATATAAAACAGATATTTACTCGGAAAAATAAGTATTGGATAGAGAATAGAAATACTCATCAAATCAGTTATCACAAGATGTCTTTTCGATTTCAAAAAAAAGTTGTCAGCGCCCTCTTGGCGATAAGTGTTGCAACACTGTCTTTCTCATCAGAAAGTATCTTAACCTTTTCTCGTAAATTTTGTCCGACTTCGATATCTTGTTCCGTTCAAAAGTTAAGAAGGGGCGGCTATTTACTTCCGCACTGTATTTCATTTCCTCATTTCAGTTGACATTGTAATTGTCGATTCGAATTTAGAGGTTCTCGTTTGAATATTGACTAATTATGATTACAAGAGTCTTTAAAATATAATAATCTTTCAGATAGGAAAGCGTATTTGTTTTAATTTGACTACATCTTCAAACATTTTTAATCAGATCTAGTATTTGAAAAAAATTGTGTATAACCTTTTTCTGAAAGTTTCTTCAAAAGTTATCCTTATGTATACAGATTTTGAATCTCCTAGGTAATGCTCTGTTTTTCAAGAGACTCCGAAATTTTGAAGAACCTCCCCAGCCAGCCCGCATTCATGCAAGTCGTCGTCAAGGGTAAACAAAACTCCTCTGAAAACACCGTAGTTTTTCCCCCGAGTGGAGTGATTCCTTTTCACGGTTTCACCATGTACGGTAAGTCCAAAATGCGCGAAATAAATGCATCTTGATCGGTTTTGTCCGTAGCTGCACCATTCTGCTACTTGTACGAGAACCCTGTGGAACTCTACTTCGTCTTCAGAGCTTTTTACTTAAGATATTGGCACCGACTACATAGGGTTTGTGCAAATTCCCAAGGAGTCGTTTCGCTCTGCTTGCAATTCGAGAAGCTTCTACAGTGTTACGAGCCAGTTCTGTGGAACCACTTCAAGAAGTTTAGGATTCCTCCGTAAGACTAGAGTTCCCATCAATTATTTTTTCAGCAAATGTCTCCACGTTCAAAAACGAATTTTTAAATTTTATGGGACTTGGTGAAAATACGCCCGAATGAGAATGAAAGAAGAAGAACTAAGCTACAGGTGGCTCGACTGAAGAATAAATATAAGTCATCAATTTATGCATCAGATATATTTTCAAAATCTAATGAGACCGAAACGAATTACTTTTATTTTTAAAATTCGCTTATAGTGAAAACCCCATGCTGCCATTTTGGTTTAATTTCCTAAAATTCGTGAGCACTTTATCAAATATCCTATTGTTTGAACTCCGATATCTGGTATCTCAAATATATACAGTGCTGACGTGAATATGAGTCATGTGAACTATTGCTCGAAAGGTATTTCAATTCTCCATACAACATATCTAAAAGAAAAATTCGTTCAGGCCAGTTTTCCCTTGCCTGACACCTATCAGAAAACAACTACTTCCCTAACTGTTACCACGAAGGGCGTTGGATTATATCCAACAGGTGTCAGTGCAGGATTCTTCGCAGAAGTTATTCCTGCTTATGCTTTCGGTGATACAACTGCCTAATCGATTTTCGATTACTGGAAGGGGCACACTTTCAGACCGGTTTCGGGCTATTTGGCCTCTCGTCAGTGCAAGGAACAAAGCTAAAGCGAACAACAAACGCAACATATTTGGCATCGCCCCCCTTGCCTGTAGACGAGGTACTAACCAATCGCATATCCAAACGGATATGGATTCAACTGAGATAACTCGTTGCAAAGTTATTGCTGTATAAATTGGAGACTAGGAAAAATGATAATTTGTAACTTTGCAACCAAAGAAAAATGTAAACAGTTCAAAAATTGGTTATCACAGGTTACACAAAGTTTGTAATGTGTAAGAGAAAGAAATTGTTCACGGAAATTAATCGTATTTAGAATGAAATTAAACCAAAGTAATTGACAAAAAAGCGCATACATCGTGCTACATTGTGTTACATCGTGATACCCTAGTAGCTTGGCAGCTGTCATTATTGATATTGAGAATTCGCTTCATATAATTTTGTTTGAATTTTCAAAAATAATTCGTGTCAGATCTTGAGAGAAAAAAACAGAAGCAATCCTTATTGACGCCGACGCCAACCATAATTTTTTTGAGGCAGAAAGATGTTCAATGCAAGTTTTTCTGGTAATCGGATCTACCGAAAATATTTCAGGGAATTGGTTGAAAAATCTCAAACAACTGGAAGTGTAACTAGAGCTAGAGGAGCTGAAAAAAAATCCATCTCGGAGGAGAAACATATAGTAAACTTTGCGTTTGTAGTCAATAACCCCCTGCAGACCACGACAACAGTTGCACAGAAGAATGCAGTTTTGTGGGTTAATGTCCGAACGTTTCATTGCTCATCGAAATTTAATAAAAAGTATTTGTTTTAGTGAAGAATACACTTTTTTCTTAAATGGAAATGTCAACCGTCAAAATGTGCGATATTGGTCAGGCATAAACCCACATATTTTTTGAGAAGGTCACACTCAAACTGCTGAGAAAATAAATATGTGGTCGTCAGGACGGGAAAATCATTTTTTTGGTCCCATATATCTAGATTCTGAGAGCTGATTTTCATTCTTCGAAACCTCATTCACCTACGGATTCAATGAATTGTATTCAACAATCAAGATGAATTTGAAAATCTAGTTGTTTCCCAACAGATAGTGCACCCCAATTTTTTTTACCTGTAAGGGATTGGTTAGATCAGACATACCCAGGCATGTGGATTAGTAGGGAAGGTTATTGTATAGAGAATTTAAATACTATTCATATGTTGTTCTAATTGAAAACAGTAAAGGAAGTTGTATAGAGAATTGAAATAATTTTCTAGCAATCGGTCACAAGACCCTATTTTCCAATTGAAAAAAAAGTTGATGACGTCGTCTCTGCTGCAAGCAATTTCGCACTGTTGGCTTTTTTATCAAAAAGTACTGAGAATTTCATATGTATATGTAAGAGGGGGGTGCTATTTACGTCCGCATTGTACACATACTTTAATCATGTTAATACAAAAATGAAAAATATATTAATGTACGAGTTCAAAATTGAATGCAGTATAATTTGTCAAAAGATAAAACAAAAACAAACATGAAGTGTGGAAAAGCCAAATGGAATAAATTCATTATTTCTTTTACAGTACATATTTAAAAAAATCCGGAAACACGTTAAATTTAAGTTATAATTTGACATTCTTAAACGTAATAATGCGATCCCTACCTTCAACCCCCTTCGAATGCCAGGTACAACACCCAATTTTTTAAATTGGAAGTAGAGGTTTGTGATATACCGTTTGAAAGGTTTCTTCATTCTTTATTCAAAAATCTTATTGCTTTCAAGTTTATTGCAACAATTAAGATAAAATAAATTAAAATCATGTGGTTACCGAGATTCGATAAAATACACTCAAAAACTAAAATGTAATGCAAAACGTATTGAAATGTAGAATACGAAAAAGATGTTCAAAATGTTCACCGCGAACGTCTTGGCTACATCCTAACATTATTTAACATATCAGGCGTTACCGACCTAATCGCAAGCGTTATTCTTTCTTTCAAGTCATTAAAATCTGAAGGTTTAGTTTTATACACATTGCTCTTTACATATTCCCATGAAAAGAAATCTAATTATGAGAGATCAGGTGATGGCGCTGACCATTCAATCGATCCTCGTCTCCCTATCCACCGATTGGGACATGTATCGAGGTATTGCCGGACATTAACTTGGTAATGTGGTGGTGCTCCATCCTGCTGAAACCACATCGTATTCACTGGAACTTGAGGGTTTCCTGGATCAGGATATAAATTTGCTAAACTTGGAATGACATCATTTTGAAGTAGTACCAAATAATTATCGCTATTCAAGCTGCCCTCAATGAAAAAGGGACCAATGATATGGTTTCCTACAATCCCTGCCCAAACATTAATCTTTTGAGGGTATTGCGTGTGTTCTTCTCTCATCCANACTGAGGATTTTCCGTTGAACAATAGTGGCAATTTTGCCGATTAGTATGACCGCTAAGAGAAAAAGTACATCTGTGTTATTGATGACTTGTTTATTTTGTGGAAATTCGTGATCACTTTAATAAGATGAATGAAAACACTTTTTTGTCTAATTTCCACTACGTTTATTTATTCTTACGGCCGGTTTCGGGGTTTAGCCCATTATCAAGTAAAACTAACTAACTTGTGCACACGAATTATATGGGGTTACAGGTAGTCTGGGAGACCAGGTACTGATTGAATAGGAGTACCAACTATTGAATTATAGAGATTAATTGGGTTGCCAAATTCATAAATTCAAGAGTGGGGACCTACATAGATCGAATTGCCCGATCTATGTAGGTCTCCACTCTTGAATTTATGAATTTGGCAACCCCGGTAATATCTACAATTTCATAGTTGGTACCCCTATTCAATCAGTACCTAGCCTCCCAGACTACCTGTAATCCCATATAATTCGTGTGCACACTACAAAAAGTTAACGAACTTTAAACTTAAATCAAAATAATGTTGTAATATTCAAAACAATTTGACAGGGCGTTTTAAACATACGTTGCCACGGATATTATTTACAGTTTTTTAAAGGATGCCATCTCAAAGGAACATTGCAATGGTGTTTGCTTACTTTCTTATTATCAATACATCAACATGAAATAAGTTTTGAGTATATTGTAATAATCTTTTAGTATATTTTATCGAATTTCGAATGATTTTAATTCATTTCATCTTGATTGTTGCAATAAACTTGAAAGCAATAACATTTTTGAACAGAAAATAAAGAAACCTTTCAAACGATATATCACAAGCCTGTACTTCACATTTAAAAAATTGGGGGTCGTACTTGTCATTCGACGGGGGTTGAAAGTAGGGGTAGCATTTTTCCGTTGAAGTATGTCAACTTATGATTTAAATTTGACGTGTTTCGGATTTTTTCCAAAATATGTACAGTAACCGAAATAATGAATGTATTCCATTTGGCTTTTACGCACTGTATATAAGAAATTTAATTTAGAAGATCAAATTCGCCCTATATTAGATTTTAACTACTTAAATACCAATAAACTACAAAACTGCTATTTACTCACGAAGAGTGAATGACCTATAAAAACTATTTCAAAAGTCCTCTTGTGCGGGCTACGTGCATTCGATTAGCGATTTTTTTATGTTGATATACTCGTCTCGAACATATTTTCACAGTTTCATCTACTTAGCATGTTGGTGAGAGATGCTCAAGAATACTTGAAATGTTGACAGTGGCATATGGTGATTGTACTCTGAGTCACAAAAATGTTTACAAGTGGTACAAGCTTTCCACAGAAGATCGAGAAGATGTGAATGACGACACTCATCCTGGACGCCCCAGTACATCAACAACTAATGAGAATGTTGAGAAAGTAAAGAAAATTGTTATGGAGAATCGTTGAATCACATTAGATATGTTGCTAAGGATATCGATTGGCTCACGCCATACAATTATTTCGGAAATTTTGGGCATGAAGCGGTTAGCAGCAAAGTTCGTTGCAAAATTACTGAATTTCAACAAAAAAACGTCGTATGAGCATCACTTATGAATTGTTGAATGACATCAACGCCAATCCAGATATACTTAAAGGGATATAACTGGGTATATGATAGGTATATGATTATGCCATCGAAACCAAAGTCCAATTGTCCCAATGGAAGAGCCCACGAGGGCCAAGACCAAAAAAAAACACGCCAAATTCGATCAAATGTCAAAGGTTTTTTTCGATTACCATGGCGCAGTGCCTCAGGAGTTCTTGCCAAATGGTCGTACGTCAATACGGAGTATTCTCTTAAAGTTATGCGCTGCTTGCTGTATTGTGGAAAAATAATTCAACGCTTTCGGCATCACGGTAATGCACCTGCTCACTCATCATTGCTTGTTCGTAATTTTTTGGCCAGAAACAGCCAACGTATTCAACAGATTTGGGCCCCTGCGACTTTTACCTGTTCCCAAGATTGGAGACTCCCATGAAAGGACAGCGTTATGTGACGATTGAGGAGATACAAACCATATCGCTGAGAGAGCTCCAAGACATACAAAAAGTGCATAGTAAAACTGCTTCGACAATTGGAAAAAACGCGGGCACAAGCGTGTAATACATGAGGGAGACGACTTTGTTGGGGACGAAACAGAAATTAATGAATAAATAAATATTTTTGAGAAAAAGAAAATTCACCTAATTTTTTAACAGACAGCTTGCGTAATCTTTCACTGCAACCTAAAAATCTTTTTTTTGTTTTTAGGCTGCGAGTGGTTATAAAATGGATAATGCGAGCTTTCAGCGGCCATCTGCCTCCTGAGCAACTGCTGACACTGTGGGATTTGATTCTGGCGTACGATTCTCTGGAAATAATACCCTTACTTGCCGTCGTCATAGTGATATTCCGGAAAGACAACTTGATGAAAGTCAGCACTTTGCAGAACGTTGAAGCGGTTTTAGCTGACTTGTCCTCCATTGCTGTCGTTCCTTTGTTGCAGATGGCTCTGATGAGAGAATAGAAATTATCTAATTCCATCTGGAATTGACAGATCCTTTATTGGAATGATTATGATTTGTTTGATTAAAGGATGAAACAAGTGTGTTGGTGTTTATTTTCTTTTACAATTTTTTTGGGAATTTCAATGTTCGTTGTTCAGGTCATTATTATTTATCCGAGTGAAGATTCGAGACCGATCTGTAGGTGATCTACTCGAATATATTCGGCACGGTCCTGCTGCTTGATGGACGAGAAACATCTGTGAGAGTAACATCAGTGAGTTATCTTGCATAAATGTCTGTCAAATATAATTCAATATCCAGAGTGATATTAACTGAGGAAGTAGTTTTCCGGCAGGCATTTACCAGAACTACTGTGTAGGTAGTTGGGAGAGATGAATATTTAGGTATTATATTCCGAAATATTTATTTTCTTATCCTTAGAAAGAATTATTTCTATTGGATATTACCTGTAAACGTTAAGAGTGAACAGGATAAAATATTGAAGTCTAGCAAAGTTTATGTAAAAAGTCATAATTTTTAGATCGTTTCAATAAGAAAAACAATGACGTAACATCACTCGTCATCGAGAGAGCTCTCAATAGGAAGTGAAGAAAAAGAGTCTTGTGAAACCTCCTTTTATGTGTCTTTCAATTCTTTGTACGACACTGGCTTATTTTTAAATTAGCATTTTTACATTTTTTCACGAGTTTGAAAACAAATGACCGATATCATAATTTCGATAAAAATTTTATTAATAACTAACTGCATTCACTTCCTGACAATAAAAAAGGCTGTTTACGAATTCTCCCCTTAAATAATGGAATGTTCCTGGAGTGATTCCGTTACAAACATTTCTCATTCTATCCACAAGTTCCGGACTAGGGTTGTGTAACTGATAATTTAGAATTCACGAATTCCCACAAAATATCTAAGGCCGTCGATCAGGTGATTTAGGGGGCCATTCTAATAAACCAGGTCTGCCAATCCATCGGTTTGAAAAAAAGTTGATGGTGCCCTCTTGGCGACGAGCCACGTCACACTAATGTTTTTTCATCTAAAAGGCTGAAAATATTTCTTTTTTGTGAATTGTTTTCAACATTGATATCTAGTTTCATTCAGAAATTATGAGGGATAGACCTTTTTTGTCATCATTTCGTAAAATATAGAAGTTCCTTATCGTCTGTTAATCATACATTACCGCCCACGAGCACCGAAGAATCTATTGGGCGATAACACGCTACTATACTACTTTCTTTGAATTCCTATTCGAGTTATAGGAGCTCCTGATCGATAATACAAAAAGTGTTGCCGTTTTAGTTCATTAGTAATGATTCAGTAGGTACATTTGAAACCTTAGAGTACTTTCAGTACTCCTTTTAATGTTTTAGTAAGTTTCCACCAATCAAGTAGTTAAATCAAATTGTCACTCAGCCACCTCTTGTGATTTCAGTTATCTGTTATTAATGTCAACTAGAAATTCAATGAAAACCATAATTGCAGTACGGAATCTGATGTATTTATGCTAAATATAATATTTATTGATAGATTCGCTATTTCAGTACTTTTTTGTTCGATCTAGTGCATTTCCCATTGTCCCTCTAGTACTTTTTTCAAAGGATTGCGGCAACAACAATTGCAACCTATCTCTAAGGTAATCCCAACCTAATCGTACTTAGAGGCGATAAAAACGAAATGATAGGAAAGAATCAAGACGCTGGCTACGCCAAAGCAGCTACGCCAAGCCAACGGTAATTCACTCATAGCCACCTCGATCGGCAACTATTCGAACACTACGCGACAGCGAAGGATGCGCACGCATCACCTCACGCTCGATGATGTCACCGCGTGACCTTCACTCGAAACCGAAACGCTGCACCATCGTCGCTATGGCGCGGTGTGCAGGCGATCGAGGCTGGCTCTATATTTACTTCCGCCGCCTGGCAACCACCCACCGAGGACGTACGTTGACGTACAGTTCAGACGTTTTTCTAGAATATCTCTGCACGCCTTAGTATTGTTTCAAATTTGGGTCGACGGGCGAGGGGAGCTTCGGGGGGAAATAGAGACGGTGGACTAAAAACTGGTGCAGGAGGTGGCTAGTTCCGTCTCTATCTGAAGTACCTACAACGATGGATTTTTTATTCTAGCTTTTTTCAGATGGAAGGCCATATATAACGTAACTTATTACATCATAATCATACTTTTTAGAAATTTTTCCATCTTCTTGTTTATTTATGTATTAATTTGAGGCCAATATATTAGTAAAGGATAATATTGTCGATTAAACTTTCGAAAAAATAAAAGTACATGCACAACCTTCATCTATAAACAAACAGAATTTGATTTTTCAGTTTAAAATTTCAAAATTCAATAAAGAATTTAATGGTAGTTGGAAACGACAGAAGACTACAATAAACTCTTCTATTGGGTTTAATTTTTTGTGGGTACAGCAGATTTGATATCAGGCGGTACCATATTAGAAAGTGGAATGTTTGTACACTCTGTTGATCTCTTGAATCATTCATGATGATATTTCTCCTTGTAGACATTTAGATTATTTCTTATTTATAAATCGAACACAATACAAATTCACAAATTTGCAGGTCTCAGGTTGAAGAAACTTCTGGTGTGTAATTATATTGAGTGCTTCAAATTTATTTCTACTTTCGTCGTCAGGGTGGATCCAAACTTTTTTACTATTGACGAAGAATATTTTTTAAAGATCGATTATCTTCCATGCGGATTATTCAAGTTATTGATTTGAAATTTGGACCACCATTAATTTTCTAAGAACCGTAAGATAATCATAAAATGGATATTATATTTTTAGCACTTTCCGAAAAAGGTTCCCGTCCAGTCCAAGTTGTATGAATGACATAGGTGGATGCTAATTGGTTTAATATATATGATAGAAAAATATTTCAAATAAAAATCATGAAGAGTAGAAAAAGCCATGTTTCAAAAACAACTATCAATATATAGGGTATACAATAAACTTCCACTAGATTGTTTCCTTCATAAGAGTTGTTCACGAAAATGAAGGGTTTGTTTGGAACTAAACTGTGAGAATTGTTATATTTTATTTTCTCATTCGTAAGTTTACCGAAAGAGGCTATTTCCATACAGGAGTAGCCAAAATAAAGGAGGATCATTTTTTCTGGCAGTTATTTTCAAAATATAACTTTTATTTGAAATGTTTGAGTTGTAGATGTGGCTTGGACTTTTCCAATTATTCACATGAATATACATAGTGCCTAGATAATGACGTATCAAAGTTGGGTTTTTAATTAAAATGTCATGTATTGGGATTTTTCCAGAAGAGTATTTGAGAAAATATAATACTGTATGGTTCAGAAGTAATGCCTAAAATAATGTCAAAAGCTGATCTGTCCAATCGTGCATATTTTCAAAGAAATGGAAGTTGGAGAGTCTGTCTTTATCATGACGATATTAATTAATATAAATATAATTTCTTCTGGATGTTTATGTGAGATTACCTCTTAAAGACTTGAAGAGCACTTTTCGAAAATATATGGAGTTGTTTGAATAAATAGCGGTTTGATAGTTTTGTACCGTGAATAATAAACATAAACAAATTTCCAGTTTCACCAACAAAATTAACTTCTGAATACGTCCTTATATTTTTTCATCGTAAAATTATCCTATATTTTTTCACTTCAGTTAGGAAACACCCTGTATACAGAAATCGACCAAATCTATAAAAGCGGAGCGGTCGATTGAGAAAGGTGGGATGGTCAGCTTGACCCTTCCGAAAAATAAAAGCTACCTAACAAGAACATAAATTATTAAAAAATTGTTATAAAAATAATGATACAGCAGATATTTTCATTTGAAACTTTTCAGAGCAGCTATCAGGTGGACCGTTCAAGTCATTGACTGAGTTAAATAAATGCAAGTATATCAGTTTGAGACCCCGTAAATGAATGAAAAAAAAAACTGAGTACTCGTGTTGGAGTGCTCTAAATCTCGAGCAGTTCTTTCATTCGTATTTCAAGAAATTGTATACTCGAGATGATATGTCTCAAATATGAGCCACTACAGTTATGCCAAATTTTTCATCAATTCCGTCGATAATTTTATTTTATTTTTTCACTTGTGCTATAAGCTTTCAAATGAATTCGAGATGATGAGTCTGTGACATGTTAACATAGACCACATCTTTCGGAATGATAAAAAAAGTCGGAAGGGATCAAATCGGCTGATCTTGCAGGTCAGTGCATACTATAGCAGAAAAAATTAGTCTGACGTGTTTCTCGTATTATGATCATTGAAATTTATTGAGGAGCCAAGCAATTTACTTTCATTCGGTTATATTTCAAGTAGTTTTTCTGTATACTTGTACAGTAGGTACCACAGAAGAAAACTGTATTTAGAAAGATATGGATCATGTGTTTTATTTACTACAAATTTCTTAAGAATGTCCAGGATTTCAACTAGAAGATGAATTAATGAATAATATTAAATAAAAAATTTAAGGAAAAAAATTTGAAATTTGACATTTGACAGATGTAAAACCACAGAACACAAAATTCGTCACGTTGGGAAACACTATACTTGCAATCTAGTAAAGGTAGTAAAGGTATAAGTCAATCAGATTTATTTCAACTAGACAACCAAAGTTTCTCAATCTATTTGAAATATTTTGTTGTAGAATTTAGAGTTAACCCAATAAAATTGAACACCTTTCATTTTATCAGATAATTTTAGGTTATTCTGTCAAAAAATCACAGAACACAAAATATCATTTCTTCGAACTCTATGAAAATATTATACGAATTTTGAGTTACTTATGATAATTTGAAATTTGAGTATTAAAACATACCTAAAACCAACATGATGAATTTTGACACTCGCTTTGGAGTTAATCTGTTAGACATTCATAACACATTTTTTGGTCTCGGACAGAAGAAGAGAGAATATGAGTTATATTAATGAAAATATTGTATATCATTTCTGAAACATATTGTGAATGTTTCAATAAATCCAAATCTTGAAAAGTTTCCACGGGAATTTTGGGGTTATTCTGTCAAAAACATGACCCTGAGTCAGATATCTATGTAATGTCGTAAGCATTCGGGTTCATTCGGAAACGAGGACGCCATTTCGAAACACACAACTCTTTCTAATAGTTTATGTCTCTCTTACTGGTATCGCATGATAGTGATGTGGCATGGACAGAATGGAACAAGGTGACATGGAATAATCAAAGACAGACGTTGTGAGGCTTCTGATTCCAACTTTTTGAGTCAAAATCACTTTCTGAAACAGCAAATCGCTTCGTCCCGCCATTTCTACTTGCGTTCCTGTTAACTTCAGCGCAGGTTTTCGTGTCCGATTGCAAATCTGGTGTTACAAACCTGTAAAGTGAAATATTTTATTGGATTTCTTTAGTTTTCGAAAGTTTGCTTGGAACAGTATTCGTAGACTGATAGAAAAGTGGTGAGGTGCGTTATTTGATTTATTTAAAAAGATTTACGTCAGATGACACTGATGGTTCCTGTTTTGTTTGTGGGAATGTAAACTTGCCGGAAAATTCACTTGGAGAAGATAACCTTAAAAAATGGAAACTGGTAATATCAACCTTTTGGGTTGTAGATCCAATATGATCTAATGAAATTTTCTTATAGAAACTCTCACGAACTATCAGCAAACCAAAGAAAAACACCTCGAAAATGAACCGATGGACGTTGTTACAAATGGTGAGATAAAAGATAACTATATTTATTTATTTTTCAAAAACTAACCTCTAATTTTGAAGAAGAACCAGAATCACCCCAAACCAAGAGTGTCTGTGAGGAAAGCTCAGAAAGTACAAGTAAGATTATGTTTTTGAAATGAAAAGGTTGTTACTTAATAAGTTTCTTTTAGGGTATAATAAAAATCAAAAAAGTCCACCACACGTAGAAAACAAAGGTGAGCAATCACTTCATTAAAAACCGCAAATGAATCTATAAATCAATTTCAGATTTTTCCCAAGGAGATTGTGACAAATCTAAGCTTCAAGAACGTGCAAATGAAAGTGAAGATGAAGTCAATGATCATGACTTGGGAAGGATTGAAGCGGAAAGCGATGAAGACTGCGAAGAAGAGGAAAAACTGCTGCTAAGTCCAACACATAGCGATAAAGAGTATGACACAGATGAGGAAGAAGATAGAGATCATTTGAGTGCCGATGAAAACGTAGCTGATGAAGATACTGATGAAGAAGATGAAAAGGTTCAAATTAGAGATGAAACCGAAAAACTAGAATCTGAAGACAAAGTTGAAATCAGTGAATCTCCTGTGATAGAAGAATCTGAACGAACTAGCTCCTCACTTCAAACCAAAATCTCAAATGAAGGAACTGATGTGAAAGATTATATTGATGAGGAAAACGAAAAAGTTGATGAACATGAGATTGAAGAAAATGATGATGTAGGTGAAATTGATGATAAAAATAATGAAAATAAGACCAATGAAAAAGATAATGAGAGTAATGATAAAAATGCTTATCAGAATAATAAGATTGATGAAGATGATGAAACTGAGGAAAAAGGGGCTGTAAAAGAAAAACTTGTTGAAAAAATTGGTGAGAAAAAATCTATGAGTGAAAGAGCAGTTGATGATGATGATATTGAGAAAACTGGAAATGATATTGGACAAACTAGAAATGACATTGAAAAAACTGATGTTAAAGATACTTGCAATAATGAAATTTTGAATGAAAAGGATGAAGATCACATTAAGGAAGTGAATGTGGAAGAAGTAGATCCTTTAGGAGATACTAGTGAAACTGTAACTGTTGAAAAAGAAGGAACTGAAGATCTCACCACAGATATGTCAGATCCCTTGAGTACTAAAAGTGAAGAAACAGAGGTTAAGGAAGTGGAAAATCCTGTTCTGCCAAGTGCTAAAGATGGTGAAAATAACAAACAAGATGGTGACAGAGTGATTCCTATGACTTCAGAAAAATATGAAGAAAATAAGAGTGAAACCAAAGACGATAAAAGAAGTCAAGATATGGAGGTTGAAAGGAAAACTACTCAGGATAGTCGTACTGAAGAAAAAAACGGAGATGAAGCTGAATGTAGTGATTCCATCAAAGTCCCTACTGAGTCTGAAACAAAAGAAAATATTGAAGAAGAAAAAGACCCAGATTGCCCTTTATTGAAAGAAACTCTCACCAAATCTAGTGATTGTGATAAGTCTGAAGGTGAGGTGAATATTTAATTGACATTTGAATGGCATTAATTTTCCATTTGTTTTTCTATTATTTTTAGCCTACGATGATGTTGAAATGGATGAAGACTTTGATCCATCCCTACTTTGTCCAGAATTGTCTATGGAAGTAGATGAGGCTCCTGTTATAACTGAAAATGGTAAGCAACTTTCATTCAGTTCATAAAAACCAAAATTAGTTTGGAGAAGGTGAGTTAAAATGGTCATCATTGATAAGTATATTAATTAATTTATAGGAGAGATCAATTTTTGGAAGATTTTGGCTTCCTGCTTCTCCATCTGTATACAAAAAATGTGGGAATCATCCAAAGAAAGGAATGAAGCCATAAATTTCAAAATAAACTCTACAAAGATATGTAGATCATGCAAAGAAGTAACTTTTAGACACATACTGGAAGAAAAAGCCCTCTTGAAACATTATTTTGTATAAAGATGGAGAGTTAGAAAACCACAACCTTTCTTTCCGGAAAATAAAATCTAATACAGCAGATTTTATATTACATTGTTTTTGACCATTATACAGTAATTAAGACATGAGAGATATTTTACCAATCTGCAAACTGTTTTTTTCTCAATTTTAGGAAGAATCAGCAAAACTGAAACAGTTTTATTATTACCGATCATTTGATAATTCTTTTCCATTTGCAATATATACACATTTAAATCTTCTTTGACAAATAATACATATTCTAATGCCACCTCCCCTTTATTAATCACGCACACATAATCTTTTTTCCTGATTTTGAAATTGATTCTACTTCAGCAATAATAATTTTCAAAGAAAACTCATCTCCTCAAGACGCCAACTTGGTTGGTGAAATACATCGAGAAGAGTATTGAAATTCTGGTGATTGGAAAAAGTGTTTGTTTTGGATTCATCTTCTAACTTCATTTTTTGCTTCATAGAAACAGAAAGAACCAAATAATTCAATTCTATAACTATATTCATTGCCATTGTAGTGATTCAATTAAAGCATATATTTAGAGAATAGTTAATATGACAAGTTTGTATGAAATATTTTGGTAACCCTGGTTGTAAATGGAGTTGTTGAAGAAATCTTGGACTAATTAACTAAAAAAACAAAATTTTCAGGCCAGTCTCGACTTAACTGTAGGTTAATTGACTGACACATATCAGAAAACAACTATTTCTCTAGCTAATACCACGAAGGGCCTTGATTTATATCCAACGGGTGTCAGTGCAGGAATCTTCACAGAAGTATTTCCTGCATATGCTGTTGGCGATACGACAAGTATGCCCACTGAATATATGTGAAAATCTTGGACTATACCAGCTAACAATTGAATCACTTTGCATGGTATCATTCATGTTTCTAGGGTAGGACTTGATATTCTGAACGAAAGTATAGTTTGGGGAGCCGATATTTCTAACGAAAAAAAAAACATATTTCAGTGTTACCGGAAATGAACCCAAGTCAAGAATTTTGAATAAACCTTATAAATTTTTCTATTCTATTCGATAGGTTATGAAATTATCTTTTCAACGTCATAGTAAAGTGACTATTTTCTTTCAAATTGGCATTGAACGAGCTATTTTCTCTAATTTCATTATAGCGGCACTATGACGTCATATCTGATTCATTTTTCTGTGCCAATGAAAAAGTACATTTTTTCATTTTCTACAATAGCTTTTATATACAGTGAGCACCATATGTAACAGATGAATTCATTTTTTACGTTATTAGCCATTTTCAAAAAAACCCTGAAACACGTCGATTTATGTATTCGAAAAGACACTCTGTGACAAAAAAACCCCCTCCTTCATCCCCCTCAACGTGACAGCCCCCCCCCTCAATTTTTTAAATGCAAAAGGGGGTCAAGTGATACCTAATTTTGAAGGGTATTCAATATTCTGTACAGCCATATCTTTATTTTTTAATTTCATGCATGCGTCAAAAAAAACCAATTGAATAAATTCTGTTATCGAAATCCTTTATCAAAGGGTTAGCAATCAATGTGAAACTAACGGAAAGTCTTCAGATCAAATGTTCAAACTGACAGCCATTTGTTTCTTGACAATAATAAAGGGGTTGCTGAAAGTTATCAACAACATCTTGAATGGTTTCGGGAGTGATACGTTCTATTTCTTCTCTAATTCTGATTTGCAAACTTTCAATATTGTTTGG
>WOGR01008279.1:0-11929 GCA_015342045.1 Leptinotarsa lineolata | reverse complement strand
TGTACAAAACTAAACCTTCAGATTTGAATGACTTAAAAGAACGAATAACGCTTGCGATTAGGTCGGTCACGCCTGATATGTTAAATAATGTTAGAAGGCAGTTTTATTTGAGATTGGGATGTTGCCAAGACGTTCGCGGTCAACATTTTGAACATCTACTTCGTTAACATCCATAGTTCTTTTTCATATTCTATATTCTACGTTTTGCATCTCATTTTAGTTTTTGAGTGTATTTTATCGAATTTCAGTAACCACATGATTTTAATTTATTTAATCTTGATTAAGATAAAATAAATATGTTAATTGTTGCAATGAACTTGAAAACGATAACATTTTCGAATAGAAAGTGAAGAGACCTTTCAAACGATATATCACAAATCTATACTTCTCATTGAAAAATTGGGGGTTGTACCTGTCACTCGAAGGGGATTAAAGGTAGGGGTGGCATTTTTACGTTGAAGAATGTCAAATCATATTTTTAATTTGACGTGTTTCTGGATTTTTTTCAAAATATGTACAGTAACCGAAATAATGAATCTATTCCATTTGGCTTTCACACACTGTATATAAAAAATACAATAATATAAATGCATCAAGTGAAGAATCGCCATTATATTGAAAACGCATCTGTCTTGTAGTCCAGCGGAATGTTTTCTAAAAATTCAAAGAATCCTCATGGACCAACATTAGTTGTTAGTATTTTAATTTAAGTTTGAAGTTCGTTAACTTCAAGTCTGAAAAATGGTTGGATTAACGAAAATGCATAAAGTAACAGTTTTATAACAGGAAGTAGCTCGCCAAGGAACAATGAGCAAAATAGAGAAGCAGTTTAGCGAATTTGGTCATGTGGGGCAGATAAAAAAGCAACTGCAAATGCAATGAGTGATGAACTGAAATTAGATGTGATGAGTTTGAGAAAAACCCACATACATCGACATTTTGGATAACAATATCAACCAATTAGAAGACGTTATGTTTTCTGATGAGTATACTTTTTCTCTTACTGGTCATGCTAATCGGCAAAATTGCCGATACTGGTCAACGGAAAATCCTCACTGGATGAAAGTAGAACACACCCAATACCCTCAAAAGGTTAATGTTCGGGCAGGGATTGTGGAAAATCATAGCATTGGTCCCTTTTCCATTGAAGCCAACTTGAATGGCGATAATTATTTGGCACTACTTCAAGATGAAGTCATTCCGAGTTTGGCAAATTTATATCCTGATCCAGGAAACTTTTAAGTTCCATTGAATACGATATGGTTTCAGCAGGATGGAGCACCACCACATTACCAAGTTAATGTCCGCCAATACCTCGATACAACATTTCCCAATCGGTAGATGGGAATGCTAGGATCGATTGAATGGCCAGCGCGATCATCTGATCTTTCATCATTAGATTTCTTTTTATGGGGATACGTAAAGAGCAATGTGTACAAAACTGAACCTTCACATTTGAATGACTTAAAAGAAAGAATAACGCGTGCGATTAGGTCGGTCACGCCTGATATGTTAAATAATTAGAAGACAGTTTTATTTGAGATTGGGATGTTGCCAAGACGTTCGCGGTGAATATTTTGAACATCTACTTCGGTAACATCCCTAGTTTTTTTTCATATTTTACATTTCATTACGTTTTGCATTACATTTCAGTTTTTGAGTGTATTTTATCGAATTTCAGTAACCACATGATTTTAATTCATTTTATTTTAATTGTTGCAATAAACTTGAAAGCGATAATATTTTTGAATAGAGAATGAAGAGACCTTTCAAATGATATATCACAAACCTATACCTCCCATTTAAAAAATTGGGGGTTGTACCTGTTATTCGAAGGGGGTTGAATGTAGGGGTTGCATTTTTACGTTGAAGAATGTCAAATTATAATTTAAATTTGACGTGTTTCGGGATTTTTTTTATGTACAATAACCGAAATAATGAATTTATTCCATTTGGCTTTTACACACTGTATATACACCTACCTTAAAGAACTTTCAGTTAGTTGATAGTATTCTTTGGCGTAGTATGAATTTTATTCTTACCAAATTTTCCGCCTGTTATGGTAGGAGAGCTGTCGTCAAAAATGCGTAAGTTTTCCGAAAAGTAATATTCTCAGGTTTAGTCACATTTCAGTAATAAACAGTTACTGCAGCACTTCCGGTACCGCGACACCTGGCGCTGGGATGGTCGCCAAAATGTTACATTAATTAACATCTCTCGACTGTTTTCTGAAAGCCTAAAATTCATAGATAACGAGCAAATATAATATAAAGTAGGAATCCAACAATCAGGAAGTAAAATATATGGCCACGTGTCCTCGGCGCACCTTATACATGCCAAAATAATGAAGCGAGTTGAATTAGTTGAAACTATAAAGTTAATATAGAAGACAGTCGGTGACAGGACCATGCTAGTCAACAGTCAATGAAACTTTGCAGTTACCATTCTCACTATTGAGTGCTCACTGAATTGGTCCTATGACAAATTAGGGTTCAGTGAGGATTTTTAAGATCTTTAAAATGATGTGTTACAAGATAGGGGGTGCCATTTAAAATTATTAAGTGGGTAAGGGGGTAAGGGGGTTAAACCTAAAATACCACCGGCATTGGTTTAAAACTTTCCTCTTGATATCTAAATTGACGTGTTTTTTGCCTATGGCAAATTTTCCCTGCTAAATGAAGTACTAGGGGTGGGAAGTTTTGAAATGAAGGCACTGTATAATTGTACGTATTCTCCATTCAGTAATTTTTTTCAGATTATGAAATGTTGAAATGAAAGTTTCTAGTTGATTCTGGGGTATTTACTGTATCCATTATTATATTTTGAGAAAACTCCATCAGTAACCGCAGTAATGCAATTTTCTAAGAGTTACTGAATATGTGACATTGTTTACATATACAGTTTGTAGCCGGTTGGTTGGGTGTGAGAATACCTCTCAGCTTATCTCGGAAGATAGTGTATTTCCATACGAAATTCATAATTTTATCAGGTAGCGCTTTTTCTATAGGTACAGGAAGAATCAAAACTCGGTATCACTTTTTTTGGAAATATACTAGAATAGTGCATAAGATTACGTTTCAGAAAATTCAGAGTTTGACTAATATATTCCTATCGAAAATGTAGCTAATGCTAAACAGCGTATCGTATAATTCTAGACTGTGTTATTGATGACTTGTTTATTTTGTGGAGATTCATAATCACTTAAAGTAAGTATATACTTACTTGATGATGGGTTAGATCCCGAAACCGGTCATAAGAATAAAATACCTAGTGGAAATTAGACAAAAGTGTTTTCATTCATCTCATTAAAGGTATAAATCTAGATTTTGAGATCATAATCGTGTAAATTTAGAAGAAAAATGCATCAAAAATAATGTCTAGAATAATAAGGTTGAGGTATAAGCTTTCCTGCTACAGAATCCCTTATAAAATCAACTTCTGCATCATATTCTACTTTTCCTTGTCGAATTGATGTTATGCTTGTGGCTCCAGTTCATTTTCATTAGTATTGGAATGCTCTGTGATCTCTCGTTTTGAACTCTCAAATAACCACCTCTATGAAGTTCATAAGGCCAACTGGATGAAATGAATGAAATGTATTTTTTTATTTGTATACTAGTTATCCAGCAGTTTTAGTGGTAGATCTGCTATTTTGATATCAAGTTAGCTGTCACTCTAGTGAAATTTTTAATAAAACTCGAATGTTTAATGTCGTTAACTCATTCGATATCAAAATCATCCCAGAAAGATATTTCTCTAGAAATTGTTGCATTTTCCGTGTCATACATTGTGTTGTAAGAATATATAGCCAGAATTAGTTCGTAGTGTATATCTGTTGAAAGGAAAATTAAGTTTTTTTTTATGTAGCAATTTCTGTTTGCCCTCTGAATTTTTTTAGTTGATTGCTCTGCTATTATTACAACACAAAAAATGCATACTGCTTATAATATGAACCACTGAAAGTTCAGCGAAAAACTGAAACTTTTCGGTTTTTCTTTTTTTCACTGGACTTTTCACGGCATTTTCAAAACCGTATAATTAGTCACTAAATTGTTTTCATTAATTTTGCCTCCGAATGAAATAACCTTATTTGAATTTTCTTATATATACTTGGCTTTATCAGAATTACTAGCTTTTGTTTAAAGGTGATTGACAATGTTTGGTGGTGAATTTCATCAGTTCGGACTTCCATTGTTCAATATTGTATGATTTGAAATCCCTGAAATAAACAATACTATTGAAAATTAAAAGAATAGCTAAAAATAGCAAATAGCTGTCATCACCCGAAGACGATTGTAGATACTAACAATCGAAACGTCTTGAAGTAACGTGGTTTGAAATCACTTTTAATTATATTAATTTATTTTAATTTTATTTATTCTATTTTTTCATTGATATTTCATTTCAATGTAAATTCATTTCAAGTTTTTTTGCTTAATATATTTGCCATTTTTAGCTATTCTTTTAATTTTCAATTGTATTGGTTATTTCAGGGATTTCAAATCACTTTATACAATATGAGACAGACAAAGGAAGTCCAAACTGATGAAATTCAGAATTACTAGCGTTTTGGAAAGTAATGTATTTCCGTTCTCAAAACCAAAAAAAAAATCATCGGTGAAAAAAGTCGAATTAGTAGAATTAGAAAGTTATGTATATAAAATAATTCTAACGATTTACCAAATTTATGAACAAAATTCATAAATACGGTTAATTGGACTCGTCAGAACTTTTGCAGCGCGGAATATTTCACTCCTTCATATACTAAACTCTGTTATAACTCCGCTGGAACTTTTTTTTTGTTGGTGATATCACGGGAAGTCGAAAGTCAAGAAATGAAAATCAAAAGGTCGAAAATTTTGCTTAGCTTCCTTTAAAGGAATCACTCTATATGAACTGCAAATATGGGGTTAATTGTACAAGACACATTTTGAATGACTAAAAATAAAGTGGGATCCTTTAACTTTTTGATAGAGATATGAATTTAACAACATTCCATGTATTTGTAGTTCAATTTTGTTACACAGACCCAATGAAAAAGTTTCTAAAAGTGTCATTTAGTTTCATAAACAATTGTGTTTATAAATATCTACTTTGCTGGAAATTAACTGGTTGGAAGAAAAAAATTGAAGGAAATTGAGAGCGTTATTTGTTTTTAATTCATAAACGATTATCAAAAAATATACAACAACAATTTCTCAAATATTCAACAAGAATTGCTAGGTGAAAAAACTTTATTTTTTCTAAGATCGAGTTTTTCGACGGAGATATACTAGGAATCAATTCTGACTGTGTATGCCCACATGATACAAGTATTCTTATACGAAAAAAGCAAAAAAAAATACAGAAAAATATGATTCTTTGCTGTTTTTTGTTATCGAAAGATTTACGACAATTATTCGACAAATATTCGTAACAGGAGTTAAACATTCAAGTTTTATTACGAATTTGATTAGGAATAAAAGATCCACATTATGGGATCTTGGGAAGATAAATTTTAAAAGTTTTTGTTTGCCAGAAGTGAGCTCCGAAAATAATCGATTCCAAAAAGTAGACACCGGAGTGTCTAGCTTTTTCAGATTCGTGATCAGCGAACAAGTTCGATAAAACTTTTTCAGAAACTAGCTTAACCGGTGAAACGAATAATTAAGATATTCTTCTTTCAAGATAAAATTAAAAACTAAATTTAGTTTATTTTGCTACTGCGAATGGCCTTGCTAAACTTTACAGAAGTCTCATAACCCATATATCGAATACGCGCCATCCGCCTCGATGTAGTGAGAGTGAGAGAGTGGCAGTTCGGTCCGCGGGGAGCGAGACGGCCGCCACAGCATGATTCTTGGTCGTTCATCGCGCAGGCCCGAAACCTCTATTACTTGGTCGTGCGAGTTGGGCCAGTTCCGAGTTCCGCCACCCGGTAGTCAGAAGTGTGAGGTTGTCGTTCTTGATATATGTTACAATGAAAGAAAGTTCTGGTTCTGTTCAGATGACAGAAATGATTCCCTGAATGTCACTTAAAGATGAGCGTGAACGACAGTGACAACCAAGAAGGCGGCGACGGCGAGCCTGGTAGATCCAAAATGTTAAAACGGGCAGTGGACACAAAGTTCTCTTCGCTGCTGCCCGTGGATGCAGAGAACTACATGTTGCGAGGAATCGGCCGGCCGGCTCCGATGGCAACGCAAAACTCATCAGCCGAAGAAGTTGATGGAGAAATGGACCTTCAGGGTACCGCCTCCCTGGAACAGACGACGTCTGGCCATAAGGTCCGAGACGGCGAAATTTTTTGGGCTGCTTGGGGCACTGCTGAAAACGGTGTTGACTGCTGCGCTCGCATACTCTCGTTTCACTCATTACTGTGCTCTTGTGAGATTACATGCTGTTGTAAATGTGGTACTTTATGCTCCGCAGATTGTCACGCCTGCTTCCACAACTACTGCCTCCGATTTTTCCCCGGCTATCTGTGCCAGAAGGACAACGATGTGCTACCACCAGCCACCTTGGACTACGACAAGGTAAGTCCCTTTAAAAAATCACCAAGGGTCTGCAATCTGAATCTGCTCTCTCGTCAGAATTTCCCCCATTTGTTGTGGTATCTTTTGTTCGTAATTAGGTCAAACAGGGTCCAGATCACACCTTTTAACCGAAACGCCTATGCTAGTTCGGCTTTTTTTTGACCTCGTTTTGACCCCGCGACTCAGTTTTTTCTATGTTCCTAATTATCCATGAAATGGCTCACAGTTTCCCACTTGGAAAAATATTCAACTTGAACTCGAGTTTTGATTGCTATTTTTGAATTTTTGATTGCTGATAAGTATCAGCAAAATTATTGTTAACGTCAAATAATGAGAAAAGGGTATTTTTCAGATTGTCGGCCATTTTGGACGTTTCTAATTGAAAAATCATCAGTTTTTTTAACAACTGCTTAAATTTATTTAGGTTGTAAATCCATCATTCAGGAAATGATGCGCGTTCCTTTACGAAACTAAGTTAACAAACGTTTTCGACTAAACACCCCTACACACCCTTTCCTTTGTCTGGATTAGGGACCAAAAACGTTACGTTGTTAACCGGCTGATTGACATAACTAGTGCCGTATTTTTCATTTTCTTTTGTAGGTTACTTTTGAATGACAATTATATATCCTCCAAAAATCATGAAATGAAAAAGAATCTTCTTTTACGTAAATCCTCATAACACATTGAAAAATGTTTGAGGCAAAGGAAACAGTAAATTTAAGAAAGTAAAGATATTCCCACATGAAAGATAAAAGAAACTGCTTCTAGCGCTCTTAATTACTAACGTTTTTTCAAATAAACTTGATTTAATTGCGTACCCTGTTCTTAAATTTTTGAATATTCATTTATGTATTTTATTGATATCATTTTAACAGTCCTGAATAAATTCATTTACATTCATAACCCCACCGAAGGAATGTGATGGAATTAATCCATACTTTATGAGAATCCATTATGAAGTTTTTGAATAACACTTTATTCTGTGATTTAATATTGAACACATTTGAAGAAGCCGGTTGCGATTTTGTAAATTGTTAATTGAAAATCTCACAAAGTGTTATATAAATACCCATCTGAAGGAAGAGAAACATGGATGTTGTTATTGCGGTTTGTTGGAGTTAATGAAATACCTTAGAGGCAAACACTCTTCATTATATTATTCTTTAGAATCTGACTTCTGTCTGTCACGTTTCCATGGCTCGAATTTCAAATAAGTGAGTCGAAATGAAAATCCTTCAGTTAGTGAGAATTTCAAATGATAATACAATGCTTGTTTGTACTTATCGCTGGCTATCCTATCATTTTTTAAATAAATCGCTGACAAGGTATCGGTAGTGGGTTTTAATAAAAGCCTAGAATAGATTGTTGTTATGGAACAGTTTTACTGAGAATTTAAAGAAATGATTATAAAACTATACAAAAGTTGAATACCCTATTCCAAAACTTATTCGCGAAATAAATTAGAAACTGATTCAGCTATACTTCGAGTATGTAGCAATTTAAAAACTTCAGTATTTAACTGAAATGGCTAGTCTTTCGTTATTTAAATGACTCAATCATTTTGAATTTTTCAAGCCCCACAATCACATTTCTTTCGAAATGAGCAGAGGCTTGAAAGAAGTGAAACGGAAGCAGGTTCTGCAAAAATGATCCCTCATCGATCGTTTTGCTAGTAGAATGAGTAGTTAATAAATACAGTACTTTGCTACATTGAAAATTCCTAAATTGGTGAATATCTGATTGCAGCTATACAAGATAATCAATAGAAAGTTTGATTCTTTTGCATCGAGGAAAATGTACCATGTGTGTGACCAGCTCTGTTTTTTTTCTACTTTTCTATTTTTTCAGGATTTTTGTACCATAATTTAATATGAGTTATGAAATAATCAACTCCCTAGCGTCAATCATACTAAGAAAAAGTTTGATCAACTAAAATAATATTATTCTATACCTTCCAGGTAATTTTTAATCCTTTGGAAATCCTCAGTTTGATAATAATAATAATACAAAAAAGTATAACCGAATTTTGAATGTACTGAGGTGGAAATAAGGTAATTATTTCGTTAAAATTCAATAATATTGTGAATAAACCCATTATGACCTAGCGTTACTAATAGGTAATGCAGTTAAAGGTTTCTCTTGATTGCAATAATTGCCTATTTATGAGATTTTTCACTAGATGGCATTCCTCATCTTCGAATGTCGAAATATCAAAACGTTCAGTTCCTATATTTTCCCATACACTGTACCCCAATAATGCCTTCATGTTGATTTTCAACTGAAAATTTAAAAGTGAATAAATTCCGGTCATAATTGCAAATATAATTTTTGTAAATTTAATTCAGGTCCAATTGTATTAATAATTACCAAAACTTAAATTTTAGTCTCAGTTAGATATCATATCATCATTACAGTTATTTTTGAATCATAAAACAACTACCCGTTAAACAATAAAAAAAATTCAAAAAAATTCACTTATTTATAGCAGATTTCAAAAATATTGCCCTCCAAAGTCCCTCAGAATAAAAAGTCAATCGGGTTGAAATATACAATTAAAATTCATCGTTTACTTATTTTAACTTTTATTTTCGATATTTATAAATTTACTGGAAGGATTACTTCGAGTCTGTTATCCGTCTCATATATTAGGTTGTTTCAAAAGTTTTGTCCGTTTTTTATGAGTTTACTTCAAACTGTAATATCTCGGTGAATACTTATTCAATGTAAGGAGCTTACACCCAGTTCTTTCGTCATCTCACGCACCGTTTGTAATGAGTCAGTCTCTAACAGGATCCTTAAATTCTCGTCCTGGATTACTGTAGGTCGACCACTTCGGAGCTAAAATCTCCCGAACGAAATTGCGCAAACCAACGTCGAACCGTTCATTAACCTGGTTAATTTTTCGAGCTGTTTCGGCAGTGCTTTGGTTCAATTTAAATTCATAGAGAAAAATTGTCCGAAAATCGCTTAACATCATAAAGTAATAAGCTGAAAAGAGGCAAAAAGTTAATACTCTGCAAAAAATGAACAGCATCAATGTATAGAGTACAGCATTCTCTGTCGATCAGTATAACCACGACACAGTAGAATAAATATTAGTTGTGAATAGGAGCTACAAAAACGGACAAAACTTTTGAAATAACGTAATATTTCTTAGTCCAAGAAATGATGAAATAGTCAATAATATTCGATGAAATTGACCGAAACCTGATGAAAATTTATGACAGTACACTGAATATTAATAATACTAATAGGTAGGGGTTTCGGGGACAGGGTTCGAACGACATAATAAAATGTTACGCAAATACGTAGTCAATAATATTTTTCATACAAACCTATTTTCTGAAATGTTCTCTTCAGTACTTTTGAAAGCATGTTTCACTAAATAATAAGGATACCGCTTTTTTGTGTTACTATGAGAAATCAAAGTTTTGTAAAATTCAGGTGCTCTAAGAATTATGGATGATTTGTGTATATTTTTAATTTTTGATCAACATTTTCGCAACGTACATGTGTTGATTATTTTATGAATGGAACAATTCATAAGTATTACGTTCCAAACAAATATCAAGAACCTAAAAAATTTGAAAAAACTACAAGATTTCCTGCCGAAATTCTTAATTTTCTATTTTTGCGTCATAGTTTGGGCCATGTAGATTAGAAGTGTAATTTCAGTTTTTGACTTCTTGGTGATATGAATTGATATGAAATATACAATTCACGTACTATCGATCCACAGACAAATGTAATATATCCAGCAGGTGACTACTTGATCTTAACTTCGGTTTGAGTCTTGTAATTTTATGGCCTAAAACGCCAGGGCTGACTGCAGTTGCATCTTTTAACAAGACGACATTTCCTATATGAAAAACAATGTGATTGTTTCAATGTTATCTCGAACATTATAGGCCGGTCACATGATCAATCTCGTCATACACCATGTATATCGCATTGATTGGCACAGGGTGTTCGCAAAAAATGTTTTAATGACCACCTCTGCTTTTTTTATTATATGTTTTTAGACTTGTAGACTGCATAACAACCCTTCACATTTGCAAAGTTTCATGGTAAATTTTTTAGGATCAGCCCCAAGTAGGTAATTATTGAGTCATAATGTTTATCGAGTCATGTTTAGATCATTGTTAGACATCAAATTGTCTAAACTATAGGTCTTACGTTATGATTTTTTAGTATTCCACCTATATAGGTATTTAATGACGACCAATTTTTCTTGAGAGAGCAGGTTCAACATGATGTTTCAGGCTTGAATCTTACGAGAATGATGTTTTCAACCATAATAATTTCCTTTTCATATAAACGTCTTCTTGCCGTCAGGGCAGTTACTTATGAAACTACCCTCGTATCTGTCATCGAACAGATTCCTTACTTCAGCTTAAATTCGGATTTCATTCCGAAACTTCGAACTGGAGATTGGTTTGCAAAAAAAGTTGAGAATTGTTACAGAAGGGACATGAATGCAATTTTTGGACAAAATCAAGTGTCCCACCAAATTGAAGGACAAAATAATTTCATTTATAACTTGTCAACCGTGATTCAGATTCAACGAAGGAAACTTTCTGTAAGAGGACGTATGATGTTTTTTTATTTATTCAACGTTTGTTTTCTTCATTAGTTAACAAGTGTGGAGTAATTTACTCTCTCCCTGTATAACATATAATTCAAATGTCAGAAACGCGATTTGGTGAAAATTTAGTCTCAGAATCACCTGTTAGCGACAGAGTTGATTTTTTCTAGGCGACATTGAAAAATTGTGTAATGCAGACAGCTGCGTATCCAATTCAATATCGTCTTCCTCTGATCAAATTTCGTCATCCAACTAAATCATTGTAGAATCCGAGCCGAAGCTATACAATACCGTCTCACATATACATTGGAATAAACTGAAATCCACATATTGCATAGATAAATGTTGATGGAACAGCTTTATATTCTACAATGTGACCTTGACTACCAAGAATGCTGTGAAGCCGGTTAAAAATTGTCACTGTTGCCGATGCGGAAATAAAAAACCCTCACATGCCTCAGAGAAATTTGGGGGGTCGGATGGATTAGGACAAATTATAGTACGTTGATGATGCGCATATTGAACGTTTCGATTGTATTGAACAGGTCCATCATTTGACTACTGAAAACACGGAGGCTGATCGGTTTCCGCATGAATAGGTATGCCGTGTGCACATTACGGTTTTTTTTTAGAAAATTCGGAAAACGGGATGCGTTGATAAAACGGCCACATTTATAGTCTAGTCAAGAAGTACTTTTTTTTTCGAACTTTTTTCAGTAGTCTCCGAGAATTATGGTTGAGGTGTCATTCGATTCAGAATAGCGTCTAGAAAGTTTTTGAAAACGGACGACTTTCGGAAATGAAAATTGCAAAAGTTATAAACAAT
>WOGR01008278.1:0-11592 GCA_015342045.1 Leptinotarsa lineolata | reverse complement strand
TGTTTGTTTGGCAAAGCCTAAAGCAATGCCAATAACAGGTTCTGGTCCGATGAAGCTACTTGCAGCACCCTCCTTTGCAAGGGAGTCAAAGCCTCGTTGCCTTTCAGGCCAGTGTGGCCAGGAATTCAGACCAGAGACAATTTGCTAAGTCTTACTATTGGGAAAAGTCGTTTTTTGGCAATATGCTACCAATTTAGACGTTGCTCGGTAGGAGCCAAGAGCTTCCAACGCCGCTTGACTGTCGAGAAAATTTTTATTGACTTGTGTGTGGGGTTGGATTCTACCAATCTCTCCTCACACAGTTCAATAGCTAAGATTTCCGCTTGGAATACAGTCGCATAGGTCCCTAGGCAGGTTGATATCTCTGTTCTGGGTCTGCAACTGAAATCACCTGCACCAGAGCCTTAAGGTGTTTTTGATCCATCTGTGAACCAACAACTATCTGCTCTTAATATTTCCTTCTCCCGTAGGATCCAGTCCTCTCTACTCGGGAAAAGTACTTTATAAGGCAATGGCTTTCCTGGGAAGATGTATGTTTACTGGGACTGATTATTAGATAGATTATCAGATTTGTAAAACTATTTTAAAATCAATGGAAAAATGTTCCCATATTCCCTTCAAAATATATATCATATTTGTCATGATGCAGAGTCTGCATCTGGTCGTGAAGTTTTCAGCCATGGGTGGAACTGCTGGTCGATCTCCGCAGACCCTACCCAAACCATTCTGGTTTTCTGGTACTTTATCCAGACCATTTTATTCATTTGGAATGGTGTGTTCTCCGTTCTAGAGCATCGACATTATGACAAATTATAGCAATGCTACAAAAATATTGGTCTAACAAATGGCAAAAGTATCTTTTCAGTATATTGCGAGTTCTATAGACACCTGATAACTAGACCCAATTGTCACTTATCACGATATGGGAAGTGATCATTAGTTATCGATGCCGACACGCCCTTTGAATATATTGTCACATAGTATACCTAAGCCAATCTCTCCTAATTAGACAAGATGCTGATTTAAATTTAACACGAAGAATATTTGTGCCATTATTATCACTTCGAAATTCGGTAATTCAAAAATCGCCAGATTAATATAAACTGTATGAAATATTATGATATTTTATGTTTCAGATAAAAACACCCGAATATTCAACCACAAGGAAAATGGCTATCAAGTGCCTGATGGACAAGAAATCAGGTATAATAAATATAAAGGAGCCATGCAGTATTTGCATCGCGCTCTAGGATATCCGAGTGGTGGAGGGTGAGACAGCTATCCAAACAGTAGACATAGATAGAAACTACCAAGAGCTTTCGATTCAGTCGCATAAGATTGCATAGAATCCAAATTTCTATCGTCAAATGAAAGATTTTTAACATTTTATCATTAATTATTACAACGGTCATAGATTTTTTCACTGTGTTAGTACCTTCTGAAAGTAATTGTTAGGTACGACGTTAAAAAATTCTAAGCTGTATATAGAGTTACAAAACAGACAGTAATGCACATGTGGGTCATGTGGGTACATGTGGTCATGTGGGTACAGAATTATTTCGAACAGTATGTCAAATATCTTCGAGATAAATTCGTTTTCAAAATCGTCCACCGCCCAAGAAAACACATCATATAATAAATGTATGGTAGGCTAGAAAAAAGATCAAGATTCAATTATGAAATCGGCCCAAAACTTTATATTCCAATTCAGAGATCATTTTAAACTTTTATTACTTAACAGTTTCAACAATTTTCTTATACGACTGAACCTAAATCTAAGCACAAAGCATGGTCCTAGCACCATAGAAGTAGTTGTATATAGAACCGACTGAAAATACACGCTTTTCAATTAATATTTCTGCATACAAAAATAATTATCACGAGGATAGTTAGTATATAGGCTATTCAGGTTCTGGCACAAAATCCCATGCTTTTCCTCATGGGGCTTCATTTTGCGAAATTAAAAACATTTCAAGGTCATTCGAATGGTCGGCGAGAAAGGTCCTCGGCCATCAGGATGAAGTGATTAAATATCGTATAGGTGGTCGTATTAGATAAAATTGAACTCGGAGATGAGAGTTGAATAAAAGTGATGATAATAATAATAGTAATTTCAAAACATCAAAAGAATGAACAGACCTGAAACGACTTTTGAATTTTTTTCCTTAAGAAAATCAAGCACTATAAAATAAACCTCAAGGCGCTCTAAGAGCGGTGCCTGTGCGAAAGTAGTGATTCACATTGGATTTGAATCGCTGGATATTAAATTCATTTGGAAAATCGTTCTTAGGAAGTTTATTCCACATGATCGCGGTTCTCCAAATGAAAGAGTTTTTAAATAGTGAAGTTCGAGGTGTACTGAGCTGAACGGACGATGAGCAGTCCGTCGCGTATTTCTGATATATACGCTCTTGGTAGAATCAAATGTGCCAAGTACCTTGAACACTTCCTGTGAAAGTACCTATAGAAGAGAGACAAATCTCCAACCTTTCTTCAATGTTCCAGACTATCAAGGTTGTAAGTGATGTTCGCGTCTCCAATCAGGCGGATGGCTCTTTTCTAAATGGAATCCAGCCGCTTCAGGGTATGCTTAGGGGCGGAGCTCCATACACGGGAACAATATTCCAAAGAAGGTCCGATGTTTATAAAGCATCAAAAGTTGCTGAGGTGTGTACAGTTTTTTGGTTCGGAACAGTATTCCAAGTTTGTGAGAAGCAGCCTTTGCAATTCCTGTGACATGATTGTGCCAAGACATATTGGTGTCCATTTTAACCCCCAACTAACTTAGCGGAATTTCCTGTCTTGACATTATCCATTATTGAGGAAATTTTTTTTACAAAACCGATGCCTGGCTTTTTGTGGTATTGAATTGAATCTGGTTACTTTCACCCCAATTCGAAATCACTTATATATCAAACAGGGTTGGTTCAGCCATTTTGATGCAATTCAGGAATTACATGCCTTTACTGCCACTTCATGTGTTTATCCCATTAACAATACAACAGGGCATCGGTTGCTAACTTAATTTGAGAATGAAACAGGCCCAAGTAAACATTTGAGTCAATTATACATTTCAATTTAAAGAAACCTACCAGAATTGAAGTTGCTTCAGCAACACTTTCACTGTCCAAACTACTCAACTGAAGCACCATAACTCCTGAAGAAAATTTATATAGTTTCAGTGGTAAATCAAGGGATTCCATAACTCTACAAGCATTTAAAATGTCTTCTGGAGACAAGAGCTCCAAACTTCTTGCTCTATTTACCCAACAAAATACATCAGTTAGAGCCATCATACCGCCCATTTCCTCTATATGTTTATGCAAGAACGAGCAGATTTGTTTTCCTAGACTGTGGTAGTACTGAATGTCAGATTTATATGAATCTCTGGTAACAGGATCGTCAATTCCCAGGCTGAGTAAATAAGACTTGAATTGGACGGTTTCATCTTCAGTTATATCACCATGTTTCTCCTTGATTTTCGTTGAAATCATTCTAGACAGTCTCACCATGTCTTTGGCCATCGTCATTAGCTTATCTAAGTCCTGAAAAGCTTTGCTGATACTCTCATCTGTAGCCTTCTGTTTTTCTAGTATACTTCTTTCAATTCCAACAATTCCAAGTCTAGGTTTTATTGTAGGTATTTGGGGTTTAGTCTGAAGCACAGCATCTGGCAGTTCCGGTTCCCAAAGCTTCTTCTGCAAAAGGTCATTAAAAATTCCCAGTACATTATTAGAATATCCTTCTCTGAAAGACAGCTTAATAAAATTGTAGATACTTGTTAGCTGGGGCCCATTAGAAGAATCTGAAACAATTTTACCAGATAATTCCAAAATATGAAGATGTCCGTGGAAAAATCCATTTTGGGTTTCCATTCCTTCACTAATACTTGAAAACTATATATAATATATTGAACAGTTCAAAAATGAACCGAGAGCACGAGATCAAGGGAAACCTGATGACTCACCCTGTATTTGAAAATTTGAATTGGAACCTCTGGTGTAGAATGAACAAAGACATGCTTATCTTACCATACACCTAAACTGCAACATTCATCTTCAACTGCATTTCACTTATCAAATTGGTCAATCTACATATACTTTTTTGGTCAGTTAAAACTGTATTATTTATGTAAGTACTTATTTTATGTAACAACTAGGTACACGACTCTTTTAATATTGAACAAAAGCCATTTTTTTGTGTAACAAAACAGTTTTTTATTGACCTTTTTGGGAATATTCTCCTTCCACAATCGGAAAGGATAAAAATTATAATGTAATTTTTATACAAGTGTAGAAAAGTTTTTTATTTTCCATTACATTTTTCCCCAAAAAAGTTTGGTAAAAAAATCTTTTTTACTCCTGGAAATGATTATATGTGTTATGTTGCATAGCCTAGCTGAAATGACTCAATAAAAGAAACATTTTCCCTAAAATATAATTTTGCCTTTAAGTAAAATAGATTAGATATTTTATGTACAATGCAGACTTGCAATGTATCCTTGTACTACTGAATTTTCATTGGCCTAATGAGTTCTCATATTCTTTTTATAAGAAAATATCCCATTTCTTTACATTAATGGAGAAGCAGAAACCCAAAACTAGTTTTGCTAAACATTAATCTACCCAATCAATACCATTCATTTCTGATAAATGCAATATTATTTTCCTAGATCTGCTGAAACTGAATGAGCTAGGTGATTCTTCCTCTACAAAAACGACAAGACTCAAATTCAATGACAAACATGTCTGTCCTCGGGCAATTTGTCCTGGGCGACCCCATAGTAGCCTATGAGTTGTAATAATCAGTTCACCACCTTCAAATGATGTCTAAAATAGAAATAATAGAAATTTGAGTAAGTTATAACAAAAGTTACCTTTTGATCGCCATCATATAATCTGACATTATTTTCTACTGCAATAGTTGATTCACCATCGATCAAAACAGGACTTGTGTATTTTATTCGATTCATATCAAATATCCCAATTTGACTGAATTAAAAAATTAAAATGTAAACAGAGTATTTTGGATATGTTCCGTAAAGATTCGGTTTACGTGGTTAAACCAGTTCCGTTCGGGTTAAGAGCACTGTACTCTGTAGGTGTTCAGAGTAACTTAGAGTGATCGAGTCAAAAGTCAGTGGTTGATTCTGAGTATAGCTTGTCAAATATAGAAAGAGGTTTGAGAATTTCTGCTCTCTCTCTCTCTTTAGATTGTACGGTCATTGTCTAAGGTTTTTGTGGTTACTTATTCCGTACGGCGATTTCACCGGTTCGTCAAGAACCAAACCCTTGGAACATGCGGTTCACACATGTGTTGATATTCGATCGTTTAATATTACTAATTCGATGCCCGTGGTACCTTCGATACTACAGCACTGAACGCGTTGGATGATAATCTTATCCTAAGAGCGGTTGAAGGTCCCCGATAACTCGGACGGATAACGTGGTAAGAAGCCTACTGGTTATATAGATTCTACTGTGTACTTACTATGAATGTGGTGGAAAAACTTAAATTTCACCTCGAGTTAATTTGTGAAATTTTAAGTAACTATTCTTTGTGTCACTACAGTACAATACGCAACAATTCAATGACCAATGCAGTGTATATGGATTTTAAATAATTAAAATACTAAATTTGTTTGAATTGACACAAGTATATTTTTAGGAGAGATTAATTGTTGGCAAAGAAAGGTTTTGGCTTTTTACTTCTCCATCTTCATACAAGAAAATGTGGGAATTCTGTCACATCAATAAAGCACCACCATACGATTGTTTCTAGGGAATATTGGGAAGTGCCTCCACCGATGTTACCTGGTGGCTCTTCCCTAACCAGATTAATGATCTAGTTTCTAGTTAATCCATTATAGATTTAAAACTTAAATGTATAGATGATTTCAAGAGATAAGACATAAGTCAACTATTACATATGCGTGTGACTCCTGAAAAAAACTTTATAGTATATAGGAAACATGCATAAACATTAATGGTATTTTATTTTGATATCGCGCAGAAAAATGTGCTGATGTTTATTGTTTACTAACTATACGTGAGAAGCGTTTGCTGTCTACAGACGCTACAAAAAGTGATTTTATGATTTTATACACGTTGAAAAATGTCAGTTCTCAAGTGTCACCGAAAATCAAGTCGAGTAGAATCTACAACCTACTGAACCTACTTAAAGTCAAAATCTAAAAGGAAAAAATCGAGAATCTTCAAACTGAAAGTAACTGAGACGTGGAATTAAAAATCAAATTATAGACTTTTCATTCAATCTACCCACACAATGTAAGTTTGGTAAAACCATCCGATATAAGTTTTTTGTTGTAAGAAATGTTAAAATTTGTAGGTGAGTGACTGACAATTCACTTTCCACCCTGAAAGAATCGCCATCAACATGTCTTGCTCAGCGATATACATCCTCGACGTGAAAGGGAAAGTTCTTATTTCCCGTAATTACCGAGGCGACATTGATCTTGGGGTTATAGACAAATTCATGCCCCTCCTTATGGAAAAAGAGGAAGAAGGACTGCTAACTCCCATATTACAAACTACGGATTGTACATTTTCGTATATCAAAACAAATAACCTTTACATTGTAAGTACTACCAAGAAAAATGCAAATATTGCTTTAGTATTTGTATTCTTGCATAAAATAGTTCAAGTGATGACAGAATATTTCAAAGAACTTGAAGAAGAAAGCATAAGAGACAACTTTGTGGTAATTTACGAGCTTTTAGACGAGCTTCTAGACTTCGGATATCCACAAACTACCGATAGTAAAATCCTTCAGGAATATATTACACAGGAGGGCCATAAATTAGAAATTCAACCCCGTATTCCAGTAGCTGTTACTAATGCAGTATCTTGGCGGTCTGAGGGAATAAAATATAGAAAAAATGAAGTATTTCTTGATGTTATAGAGTCCGTAAATCTGCTAGCCAATGCGAATGGTAATGTACTAAGGAGCGAAATTGTTGGAGCCATAAAGATGAGGGTGTACTTATCTGGAATGCCAGAATTACGTTTAGGTCTCAACGACAAGGTGCTGTTCGAAAGCACAGGTCGTGGTAAGTCAAAATCTGTTGAATTAGAAGACGTGAAGTTCCATCAATGCGTCAGGTTATCCCGTTTTGAAATTGACCGAACAATATCATTTATCCCACCTGACGGAGAATTTGAATTGATGTCATACCGCCTTAACACTCATGTTAAACCGCTCATATGGATCGAATCAGTTATAGAACGCCACGCTCATAGCAGAGTTGAATATATGATTAAAGCTAAATCACAATTCAAAAGGCGTTCTACTGCTAACAATGTGGAAATTGTCATTCCTGTGCCTAATGATGCAGACTCGCCCAAGTTTAAAACAACAATCGGGAGCGTTAAATATGCCCCGGAGCAGAATGCAATAACTTGGACAATCAAATCTTTTCCTGGCGGTAAGGAATATCTAATGAGAGCTCATTTTGGATTGCCAAGCGTGGAGTGCGAAGATACAGAAGGTAAACCTCCGATACAGGTCAAATTTGAGATTCCATACTTCACAACTTCTGGAATTCAAGTTAGATATTTGAAAATCATTGAAAAAAGTGGCTATCAAGCTTTGCCTTGGGTTAGATATATCACACAGAATGGTGATTATCAGTTACGTACCAACTAAGCTTAAAATTTTAATATTTTTCTTGAATCTTTTATTGCATTTTTAACGGTTATATAACTTTTATTCCATCCATTATTGTAATATTGAGTTGAAAATTCAAGTATTATTATGATATACAATTGTTTCAGTACAGCATATTATTTACCCAAATTGTGTTTCATTTTTCGACAATCAATATTGTCAAAATAAGATTACTTCTTCAGTTTTATCAGTATTTATATTTGTGAATCAGAGCTCCTACAATGACACGATCATAAAAATTAGAAAAGGTTTAGCAAATTAATTTAGAAGAATTACCCACTTTTGTTCTTAATGCAGACCCAGTTATTTTGTGAAAACACTTATAAACACCTGGTACAATTTTGAGATCAAAAGTGATTCTGGTAGAAAGAATTTTATGTCGTTTCCTGTTATTCATTCATTCATCACCGAAACCGATTTTATCAATACAATTATAAAAAATACAACTAAGTGTATGTCAGTATACAACAAAACAAAAGGCAAAGAAAACAATGCATAACTAGTCACCATTTGAAAATACAATCACAAATATCGGGATCAAGTTTGGAAAAAATATAGAATTTAATGCTTCATTGGAAAGACGTTTGCAAAAACTATCTGACACTTTTGAATCTCTGATGCAGAAGTAAAGAAATTAAAATTTGTTTTATTTGCCACTCTTATGAACTGAACATAATGAGTAGTTCTGCAGTTTGATTAGGAAAATGTAGCTGTAAGTCTGGTGAATTTGGGAGAGGCTAAACCTGGATAGCAGTAAGGGACAGTGAATACTTCCATTAATAAAATATTTGTTGTATAGTGTTTTCCATGGCAATAGCTTCGATATCTTCAAGTGGATTAAGATTATTTATTTTATCTTTTCATTAGTAGATTGAAGGACACGTAATTTTTTCAAAGACAAAATCTAAATCTGTCAATTGACACTTTTCAAATCTGTGGATTGACACTTCAAATCTGTTGATTGACACTAAATTCTAATCAATTATAATTTTTATTGGAGAAATTTCGAGTGTTCGGGGAGATTCTGTACAAAAGATATTTGAGGATGTTATTTATGATTCGATCCCCACTGCGGGACAATCGATATTCACTGCATATCATCCGACCCGAGATTGGAATCGTAGAATAAAAGTAAGACCTCGTTAATCGGATCATAAATTTCTAAGGGTTATTGTCCGTAAGGATGCGACAGATGGTTGAACCACGTATTGCTAAATGTACAGGGTTATTCAAATTCAAGTCTATGCACGGGGTTCTCGTGTAAGAGATAGAGAAAAGGTTGAATTTTCCAGTACTATTGAACGATATCAAAAAATCAACTCTAGCTCTTTTGGTTCCGAAACAAATCATTTTTGTTTGGTTGTTTTTTTTGGACTTCTAATTGGCTATCAGAATAAGTTCATAGAGTGCCATTCAACTTGCCTGAACTTCGAAATTTTAAATATAGATCTATATCGCTATAAAAATATAGCAATTTTTTATCGAAAATGTTCATATAGTACCTACTGTGAAATTAATTTGGCATCGATATTTCTGAAATTTTAGGTAATTTAATGATTATCACGTAATTTTTTTATTACGGCACTGATAGTCCATCAAATGGACACAATACATACTCTATAAAATATTTAGACAATGCCCGGACCACAGCTGCTTCTCGAAAACTTCTTTGGCGATCCATTCTCGTTTGAATAAATAAAGCAGGCAGTATTTGTTGATATCGCAAACCTCGAATATTGTCCCATTTCGTCTCGCTATTTCCAAATGAATATCTATGATAACCTCTTGCAAGAGTTGGTGAGCAATAAAAATATTCTTGTTCGATCGATGACCTATTTATTCTGTAGAAACTCATATTGAAAATTGTATAGTAAACCGAAAACCGGTCGCAACAATTAAAAAACTTAGTAGAAATCAGACAAAAATTATTTTCTTTATCCTATATTCAATAAAAATATGAGATGTTATTGAAGAAAAATGAGCTGGTATTACCTCGACCTTTAAAAAATGATTTCATTCCTTTTCTTTTGTGTGCAATCTACACATCTTTGTAAAAGTTTTTAATGATGTATTTCATTATTTATTTATAAATCCGAGAACCTCTAGATAGAGGTATAGATATACATAAAAGTAATATAATTTTCTTCGAAACTAAATACAAAATAATATACACACCAAATGCTCATGTGTGAATGATTTAATACCTTCAGAAGTTTCTCAGTTTCTATATTTATATGGTCTATACGAAGTCAATCCTTACAGCTAAATAAAAGACTGATTCTCTACTACTCTTTACTATTTTAATGAAAAAATCCATGTAGTTTTATGAAAAATGAAATTATTTTGAAAAAATGTATACCACGCCGCCCATGCCTTACAAAGAAACTACCGACGTTCGGTAACTATTTAGTTTTTATGCCATTCGATTTGACTTCGTATACAGGGTGTTTATTAAACAAGCGTAAAAAAATTAAGGTCTGTTCTTTGGACTATTATAAGGATATTTTGTCGTTTGATGATTTTTGATAGGGCGCTTTGTTTCAAAGATACAGGGCGAAAAAAAAATTTCAACAATAACAATTTTGGTAATTTGAAAATTTTTAACTTAGCCGAAATAAAAGTATAGCGTACTACACTGGACCTACCAAGTAATAAGAATTCTAACAATTCCGTTGGCTGTAGACATTCAATTTGAATAGTATGTCTCGTAAGTGAACCTCTTGGATTATTTCCTATGGGGCCACCTAAAGTCATTAGTTTATACTACTCCAGTGGAAGATTTGAGAAATCGGATAATTGTTCGGTGTATCGCAATCAGAAACGATACTGGTGTTTTTGAAACAATTCGGGAGTCGATGAGAAGATTGGATTCTTGCATCCGAGTGGGGGTAGTCATTTTCAACAGTTCTTGTAGATTGAGAAGCATTACATGTAAATTTTGGTGATAAATTGTTACTGTCGAAATTCTTTTTCGCTCCGAATCTTTTCAACAAAGCGCCCTATCAAAAATCAAAGGACAAGATATCCTCAGAATAGTCCCTTAAATTTTTGCCGCATGTTTAATAAACACCCTGTATACTATAATAATATAGTTGCGTTTACAGATGTTTTTGCTGTCTTGCTCGACGTATTTTGATTGAACAGAGAGTGTGAATAACTTTTAGCGGAAATGACATCAGCTATAAAATTAATAGGAAAAATTCGGTAAAAAAACAAAGATTTCAGTTTTTGCATCTACACTATTACCGTGCTAGGAATCGCACGCTAAAAAGTGAGACCTCGTTAATCACAAGTTTCTACATTTGAGGGTTGTCGTTCGAAGGGGTCAACAGCCAGTTGACAGAAAAACAGATCAGAATAAAGTTGAGGAATTGAATGTTATCAGCCTCCTATAGAACTCTGGAAGTGAGTATTATTTGTCTTTTTTCATGAAGTTTTTACTTTTAGTCGCCGCCATTAAAAAACCATCATGAATCATTTCATGTCATCGATGGTTAATCATGTCTAAGATCATAACTGACATAAGCTAATCAGCGACTTCTTTTATAGCATAATTGATGAAATTCATCTGGTGAATAAAGAAACACGCGTTTTTTCCAATTCATGGATGTAAAGCACCGACATATAAGCACATATAGGGTGCATTCCACTAAGCGCTCACGCTCACGACCGCAGTTTTTCCCGTTCCACTTGCTTGCGAGCGTTACTGTCGTAAACTCAAGTGGAATGGTATTTGGAGCGTTTTGGGCGTTCATGTGAACTGTGAACATTACAAATGGCGAGGTTGAAAAAATGAAGTGGAAGTTTTAATGAAGTTACGTAAACCTCAACAATGAGTTTCAATAATTGCAAGATAACTTGATTTATATTAAAAAAGAAGTATAATTTAATTTTTTATACATAATT
>WOGR01008277.1:0-11932 GCA_015342045.1 Leptinotarsa lineolata | reverse complement strand
ACACATAATGGTCCTTAACTTTTGAATTGTTTTAAAAACAAAAGAATTCAAAAATACGTAACACGTGGTGTTTTCAAACCAGCAAATGAATCACAATCCGACGATGGCAGCGATTAAAAATCTCCAACTACAGGGCTGGTTGCCACCGCTCGAAGCTCTTTGCCTGGTGTGACGTCATGATGTACCGCGGGCGATCTCACATTTTCAATTGCTCTTGCTCAGTTGTTAACTGACATATAAACCGGAAAATTTTGTGGGATACTTGAGAGATGATTTACTTTTATTATAATTTTCGATAAAAAACTAAATTATCCTGAATGAGCCCATTGATCTGCGAACAAGCAACCAAACACCAGAGCTGCAACACTCTTCTCGTCGCACGGTTCATCAAGCAAGTTTGTATCAACTAAACAGTACTTCATTTTTGTCAACTTGCTTGGTGATATGCACGTCGAAACGAGTGTTGCACTTCTGGTGTTTGGGAGCAGTGCATGTTTTGATTACAAATGAAGTAGTTAGGGAATTACCTTTCATTAAATTTTATAAAAACAAATGATCACATTCTAATGTAAATTGACTCTCATAAAGGGAACAGTTACATTCTGCAAATAAAAGCTCTAACAAAATTCTTGGGACTACATACCGATCTACATGAGTCTGAAGACTTTATCGAGAATAGATACAGGCGTATATTTCGAAATGGAATCTCAAAACATGCATGTCTCCCAACGTACCTTAACAGTAGATTCTAGTAAATCCCTGTCAAAAAACAACTACTTCCCTGGTTGATATCACGATGGACGTTGAATTATATACCACAAGCATTTATGAAAGATAACTCACACTTTAATAGTCTATACAGTCTCCAGAACTATGTAGATTTCTGTTGAAGTATTACTACATCAGATGTTTTTTCATGTCTTTGGGGCTTTGTTCACAGCATGGAGCTGAAATTAGTTAACAAAGATTTATTTTAGACGAAGGTTTCATGTATACCGGGTGATTCTCTAAGGTGGCTCAACCATATGACTTTTTTATTATTGGAGATAGAAAAACGAAATTTGGGGGCCGTGTATTATACTTCAATTTAAATTTTGTGACATATTTACTTGCTTTGCCATACTTCAGGTTTGACCGGAAATGACCCCAACTTTCAATTTTTCAATGGGACATCCTATATATTTTTACTAATTTCGATCGAGAATGACATTCTAAATCCAAAAATACTTCAATTGTCAATACATGACAAATAAAATCATTTTTATTCCAATTTTTATTTTTCGATCTAGAATGCCATGGATCATGTATAGCGCTTCATTCTTGATCAAGTAGCATGGGAAAACTACGACTGTGAGGCTTATGACTTCACAGTCGTTTTAAGATTTATTTCACAGTCGCAAATATGAATTTTTCCAGTTAACTTGATTTTTTCGAATGGAAAGGGGGGGCTCGTCGGCTTTTTGTAAAAGATCATTTTTGTACGAATAATTTAATGCCACACACTTTCACTTTATTTTATCTATATTTGTGAATAATTGCAAGAAACGATCATACCTAATAACATATAATACGTATTCGGTATACTTATGTATACAATTGAAGCTGTTGCTAGGACTACCTAAACAAATAGGCTAATAAATATGGTGTCACTTTTAGGAATATATTTGTTGTGTAGTTTATAATAAGATATGGCAAATTAAACTAGAAACGGGAAAATTGACATGTTGCTAATTTACGGAGAACTAAAAAAGAATGCAACTGATGCAGCTCGAATTTATGCTCAGAGTTTCCCTAATCGTCGCCCACTCGGCATTATTTTCCAAAACTGGAAAGGAAAATGCCAATAACTTCATCGGCAGTGAAGAAAAACAAGACGTGTTGGCCTATGTTGAAGTGAATTGTACGGCTTCAATTCGCAAAATTGTTTCTGAGTGTGATATGAGTTATTCGTCCGTTTGGAGAATTCTTCATAAATATAATTATCGATCTCAAGCAAGTACCAACTACACCAACATCTTTACGATAACGATCACAACCGAAGATTGACTTATTGCAACTGGTTTTTGACTGAATACAGAGAAGATGTACGTTTTCCGTTTAAAATTATTTATTCAGATGAAACCCGATTCACCAACTTGGGTATGTTCAATAGAAATAATAAAAGGTACTGGTCTCAAACAAGTTTTCATCTGATGCGAGAAGGAAATTTTCAAGAGCGATTTGGTTTCAATTTCTGGATGGGTATTATCGGAGGAAAACTTTTGGGTCGAACAATTTTCGACGGACAACTTACTGCGGAAAGATATCTAGAGTTCCTTAGAAATCAAATTGATGATTTCATTGAAGATTTGCCACTGGCACCAAGTTGATATCTATTTTCAACAATATGGAGCGCCACCTCACAATTCTCAAGTCGTAAGAGAACATCTGAATGATCCACCTTCCCAGAAAAGTGGATTGGAACTCATGGACTTATTCAGTGGCCTGCGAGGTACATTCTTGAGTTGTCATATTTTACATAAATGGATTATTTCTTTTTCATATTCTAGCTCACCAGATCTTACTCCGCTAGATTTTTTTTTTCTGGGGAGCAATTGAAAATCAGGTTTACAATACAACATCAGCTACTCGTGAAGAACTAGAGCATGAAGTAAGGGGTGGTATTCCAGAACATCACTAAGGAACAGCTAATCAATGTGATGCGCGCAACCATTGAAAAAGTTGAACTTTGCCGGGATCAAGGAGGAGGCCATTTTGAAAATTTCTCACCTTAATGGACCAATTTCCGACTTTCTGCAATTATTCAAAAAAATAGAGAAAATATAGTGAAAGTGTGTGGCATCAAATTATTCGTACGAAAATGATCTTTCAAAAAAACCGACGAGTCACCCCCTTTCCACTTGAAAAAATCAAGTTAACTGAAAAAGTTTATATTTGCGACTGTGAAATAATTCCTCAAACGACTATGAAGTCATAAGCCTTACAGTCGTAGTTTTTCCATGTTACTTGATCAAGAATGAAGCGATTTACACAATCCTTGACTTTCTAGATCAAAAAATAAAAATTGGAATAAAAATTATTTTATTTGTCAAATATTGACAAGCGAAGTATTGTTGACTTTAGAATGTCATTCTCGATCGAAATAAGTAAAAATATGTAGGATGTCCTATTTAAAAATCGAAAGTTGGGGTAATTTCCTGTCAAACCAGAAGTACGGCAGAGCAAGTAAATATTTTAAAAAATGTAAATTAAACTATAATACACAACCCCCAAATTTTGTCTCCAATAATAAAAACGTTATAGGGGTGAGCCACCTTAGACAATGACCCGGTATAGTCGAGCCGCATTGAATTCAGTCGAGTCCCAGGCACACTGTTGTTTGGGTCGGATCTTTCTTGCACAGATGAGAGGTAATGCTTCGAAACCGGTTTGTCGGTAATCTACTCATTTGATTTCAGCGTGATTCTTCTGATAGATAAACATTAAATATCTGTGAAACTATCCTCTGTGGAATACCTTGTATAAATATATGTCGGATATCCCAATATCCATCGTGGTATTAACCGGAGCAGTAGTTCTCCGTCAGGCATTTACAAGAAACTTCTGTGTAGGTACGTTGTAAGAGATGACTGTTTCGAGACTCCATTTTGAAATAGTTTATTTTCCTATCTGTATGTCAATGGCAGACTTATATTTAAGAACCATATCTTTAAGTTAAACAATAAAACAACGGGGTGTTATATCATCAAAACAAACGAAATTTGTGTGGAATATGCGAATATAGGCTTTCATGGCCGAAGCCACGATAAGAGACAACAAAATCCGAGTTGGTAGGCCGTAGTCAAATAGAACCTGAAGTACCAAACGGTTCGCCTGCTACTGCGCACACAACACTGATAATTTTTGCTGCAGTAGCAGACGAAACATTTGGTAGTACAAGTTCTTTTGGACATCGGTCAACCAGCCCAGATTTTGCCCTCTCTACTTAGTGTGGAATTTGCGAGATATTTAACAAAGTTTGCCATCATCGATTTACGTATCAGGCTTGGATTTTTTTGGAGGAGATTGTTATGATGAACAAAGTGTTCCTTATTCTCCAGATGTTCAAGTGCAAGGCAAGGATGAGAAACTCATGTTCGAATTCTAAAAATTTTTCTCCATTCATACTGGAAACTGTGGATTTTATTCCACAAAAGTGGTATGTTTGTATGATACTATGAATAACTCAAACCATAATACTATTTATAATATTGCCATCAGACTTTGCCGCCTTCGAATTTGATACAAAATTATGTAACTTTCAATGAGGTAGAAATATCAAACACGCATCACATATAATCTGCTATTTCAGAATATTCGTTAATTCGATGAATGTATGTGATATCGATATTTCTCCGCACTCCGCAACCTTTCGACCTCATGTCCAGGTGTTCAAACGAGAGTATAGTTCACCAAGCACGGGCCACAGACAGCAGTAACATGGATTCCTAGTCACCCTTCTTCCGGCAAACCCGGACATCCGCATATGTCGCACGACTAGCGAACCAACAATTCATTTAGATATCGGACACTTTTTACCTGGTAAAAAATGTCGATAGTACGGGTGCTTTCGCCAAGCCACCTTTTAGTCCGAAGGCTACTGATCAATGTGTGCAGTGATTTTTCCTTTTTCTAGGTTTTCCGTTCCCAAGCGTAAGGGCAGGAGCATACCCAACTCTTCTCCCAAGCCAGTATGGGTAAGTGAGCTATTTAATAATTTTGTGAGTCCTTGCACATCCTGCTGCATCACCAACAATATTTGTAATGAATATTTCATATTTTCTAGCTACTTTTGTCATGAAGGCAGTTGGTGATTCGTAAATCCATTGATATGTATTGAATTTGGCTGAACATTGAGACGTATCCCGAAAAACGACTCAAATACTAAAATGTAAACAGTTAGTTTCTTCGATGAGTGTTTGTGAGTGTGCGTGTTAAATTTTATTTTTGATTAGTATTGAGTTACACTCTTAAACAATTAGCAAGCGCTCGCAGGTCGTTGGCGAAATCCCCAGGTATTTCACTATCCCCCAGCCATCCTTGATCTTTGTCATGTTCTGAATGATATTTTAGCAGATTCGCATTCATGTATAATAAACTTAATCTCCACTTTTTATCCTCGAGGAAAGTAACATTTTTCGTTCTTGTTTAATTTGACATTATCATCTTCTGTTCGACAGATTTTTCAATAGAATGGAAAACTGATGTTATATTTAACAATAAATAATTATTAGGGCGCTAGGAGTGTTATGGAGACAGTACGCCTTAATACTTCTCTTGTCAATACCAACTCCAGTGATTTTGAATTAAAGAATTCATTGAAAATTCTGGTAACATACTGGTAACATAAATAGAAAAATGGGGTAAAATTTGAAGTATCAAGTAAAAAAGTTAGTCATCACATTTATAATCCGATCGACATTTGTTTGAATGTGCTTGATAAGTTTGTTGTTGAATGCTGAAGTTTTGGACTTCGTCTAGAGACAGTAACAGAATTTATACCTAAGACAAGGTAGTTAAAGAAAACATTAAACAAGAATGCTAGAATTGAACTATTCGGTAAAATTAGTCAAAAATAACAATAATATCTAAAAATATATAACTATGGTGTGACTGATTTCGAATTCATCATCAGTTTTTGTCGTTATTTAAAAAATGTTTGAGACAGATTGAGATTTTTTCAATGGTTCAGTCTATGCTATTTTTATTAACATGAATACGGATTCCTAAAATATCTACTCAGTTATGACAACTGAATTTCAGGATGATCGGGCTACTTAGACATCCAACAATACGGTTTTCATGCAAATGAAGAGTCTTTGAATGATATGATCAACATATCTAATCTCATTTTATCGTGCCAACTCAATAGTGAGATTAATGTCAATACAACTCCTACATATTCAAATCGTGTTCTACACAGAAGGTTGAATGACATTTCAAATGTTATTTTCAAGCATATTTATATATTGAGTTACACATATATACATATATACATATATATGTATGTATAGTATAGTAGAATAATGCTCGTGAGAATCGAGGATATTCAGGATGATATTCAGGATTAATTTATCTGAACAAATTGAAATAAAATTTAGATGGTTGATATTGTACATAATCATCAATATAATTTTTAATTTTTTGTCTTCTGGGCAAATATTGATTTGATGATGAAATGGACTATGTTGGTTATTAACTAAACATCACCAGTGTAACCGTATTCTTGGATGGACGAAAATCGACTCAAACTAACGGCTATGCGAGCGTTATTTTTCTGCACGATGTCCGCCAACCGGTAGCTTATTCTGACTTTCATCTCACTTTTTAATGAAAAACACATCTATGTACAAGTATCTAGTTGTATGTATAAAATTATGTTAGGAAACTGTATAAACCGTTTATACATAATGTCCCAAATGAGATAGCTTAACCGAATAGAATGTCTTGATCCAAATCAGATTGAATTGGATTTTATTTTGGTACGATCATCAGTTCACAAAAACGTAACTGGAAAACGAGGAATAGATTCAAAACTTATTTGGCAATATATATAGGTATTGTAAAGTATTATCAGCTGTAATATTTTCCTTGGATAGGTACATGGAGTGTAGAAAAAAATTGTTATCATCTGATTACACCACACGAACACTTCAAAGTCCTACCTCGTCTTATCTCTAAACAATATGTGAAAATTGACAGGATGGCAAACTATTGAGGACCACTCCTCATTGATATTTTTATTGAATTCCTCGAATAGAAATTGGTTCAATTTTTTTTTATAATTCAATAATGGACTAAGAGATACTCGTGATTTTGGCTCACTTATAAATTTCATAGACTATACAGGGTGGCCCATCGAAAACAGTCTAGCAAGTTTTACAGCTTTGTATATGGAAATTTCAATAGTTTTCTTTTCAGGGAGATATGGTTACACATCAATTCTCTTATTTTTTAAATTGGAAGGGGGTATGTTGTGATCTATCTTTTGAAAGTCCATCAAATTCGTTTGAATAATAGTAATTAATGGACTTCATTCATCTAATTAAGGGACTTCATTCATCCATTACACATAGACAATAACGAAGTAGTGTGGAAACAATTATGATGAAGGGTCAAGTTCTTCTTGCGCTATTTTAAAGCGTATACACCTATATCTATAGTTACAATAAACATATCTGCTCAACAACAAAAGGTTCACGAGAAAAAAAAGTTTTTCAAAAGTAGACAATTCAACTCCATCTCCAGTAGAGTAGTTAATGAATATGTTTCTGTGCTTTTTTTATTCGATTAAATATGTATTTTGTACAGAAATAATGTGTAAGAGTAACGGTAAATTTGTTTAAAGGAGAGCATGCTGATAAACATGTAGGTAAATAAGTATAATGATTCATTCTTGAATTAGTAGCAAAATTCAGACACGATACTGGTTCGGATTATTGACAATCTGGTGAGAAATGAGGCAGTAGAAATAGCTGTTCTAAGCCAAGTTGCTTTGAGGCGTAGTATTTTTTGCTAATCACATAATTTGACCATTTTTCTTACCGGGAAATTTAAACGGAGATTTATTCGATTATGCCATTAACCCAACGTTAATATGAAGAAAATCCGATATTTCAGCACGACGGGGCTACTCCCAATGCATGTGCGACAATTTCTAGATAAAACATCCTTATTTCGTCCTGAATCCTCAGAAGATTCAAGAAACCGCATCACTAATGAATACCAACAAATAACACCCGATATTCTTCACAATGTTTGGTGAACGGCGGACATTTTTAACAGTCAATAAGATCACACATAAAATAATTGAATATCTCGGGAACCCGCAGATCATATTGCAAAAACGAAACCCAACTTTGTAACAAATTTAATGCTCTTTCAAAATATGTATCAGAACATACCCCTTTTCATGAGAACAAATAAGTATGAAAGCAGTGTCCGCTGAGTTCAAGTTTCAGTGATGGAATTAATGTGTAAATATGTCCTCTTGAAGACAAAAATTTAAAAGTCCGAGATATTTTTTCATACGAGTATACCAAGCCATTAACCTTCTTAGACTTATTTTGATATGCTACCCTAAATTTACAAATGTATTCAAGATCAGTCATAACAAACAAATCATTTCTATTTTTTTGCTGGAACTCATTGTGGCAAATGAAAAAGGTTCGATTATCTTGTCAATTATAAAAATGTGTAAATTGGGTTATTTATTCCAGTGACTCCCATCGTTAGTTGAAAACGTCATATACGTTAGGGAAATATTTTGAGATGTGATTTTCTTCAGAGGAGCCAAATCAAGTAAACCAAAGTGGACGGATGGCGGACGACAAGTCTTATTGTTTGCTGTGAGGTTTTCGTTTTTACTTTTGGGCTGACTATATTTTGATGTTCGTTCATTTTTTTACAGTAACTCACGACTGCAGTGTAACACTAATGCGACACTAACTAATGGATGTCGATGTGCTTGGTTTCATTAACCTGGGGTGTGTTACAGTGCAGCCGGTGGTGGAGGTAATAAACAGTGCTGGTAACTAGAGCTCTATGAGGATATTCAAAATGTTTGACATATGTTAAAAATTGAAATGTCAGAAAATGGATTGGTTAAATTAAAATTTAATGTTTCGTCAAGTATTTCTATGAAGTTTATTACCTATCATTTTTAACGACGAACGACTTCCAGAGAATCCAATGAAAACACTTTTCCAACACTAGAACTGAAGCATCGTCTCACGACGCGCGTTTCGCTAGCCGAATAAGCATCATCAGATGACTAAAACTTAATCCTTGCAACTAAGTTTTGTGAATATTTGGCAGACCGTAGGTATATTTGTTGTTGATACCGATAACGTTTGCATTAAGTAACATCGAGAGAAAGTTATCAAGAAAATAGCTGAAAGTAACGGCAATCCTTTGTACACACTCGGAAAGTTAATAAGGAGGAGAAAATTTAGCTTTCAAAACTGCCCGAACAAGGGTTGGGATTCTTTAAAGACAGGATGACGAAAATGTAGAAGTCTGGGGTTTACGAAATGAGATGTGCGACAAACAGTATGTTGGTCAAACTAAGCGGACTGTGAAGACTCGTTTGAAGAAATACATTTCACATCTTCGATTTCGTGTACTGAAGTAGTCTAATTTTCCCCCAATATGCCTTAGAGATAGACCACAGAATGAATTGGAAATACTAAAAATTTTGAGACCGATACATGACGACCGGATTTTAGATACATTTGATAGCTTGAAAATCACACAATTTGAAATGATTTTTTTTAAGGACTGAACACAAGCACCACAGGAAAAACCTTAAGGTGCTCTAAGAGCAGTGCCTGTGCTAAAGTAGTGATTCACATTGGATTTGAATCGCTGGAGATAAAATCCATTTGGAGAAACGTTCTTAGGGAGTTTATTCCACATAAACGCAGTTCTCCAAATGAAAGAGTTCCTAAACAGTGAAGTTCGAGGTGTACTGAGTTGAATCTCAAAACGATGAGCAGCCAGAGTTCGTCGCGTATTTCTGATATGTACCGCTCTTGGTGGAATCAAATGTGCCAAGTCACTTGAACACTTCCCGTGAAAGTATCTATAGAAAAGAGACAAATCTCCAACCTTTCTTCGATGTTCCAGACTATCACGGTTGCAAGTGATGTTCGCGTCTCCACTCAGGCAGATTGCTCTTTTCTGGATGGAATCCAGCAGCTTCAGGATATGCTTAGGAGCGGAGCTCCATACATGAGAAAAATACTCCAAAGAAGGTCTGATCGAAGCTTTATAAAGCATTAAATGTTGCTGAGGTGTGTACAGTTTTCTGGTTCGGAACAGTGTTCCAAGCTTCTGAGAAGCAGCCTCTGCAATTTCAGTGACATGATTGTGCCAAGACATTTTGGTATCCATTTTAACCCCCAACAAACTTGTGGAAGCAGAAAGCGGAATTGTCTGTCCTGACATTATTATATCCGGTTCAGAGACATTCATCTTTTTGGAGAAAACCGGTGAACAGCGACAAAAGTTCCATTCCAAACAGCCCGTTTTCTACTCTTTCATGTAATAGTTACAAGGAGAAATCATATAAATAGGAATTGAGATATATTAACAAACACAATTATCCCTATCAAGAACTAAATTTAATGACTCTCAATATCGAAGGTAATGGTTAATCCAGATGTATATGAAAACGTAGTTGTGAGAATTTAGATTTAATCACCTCCTGATAATGCTAATTTGGATAGGGAAACGCGCGTCGAGAGACGGTGCTATAGTTTTGCCGTAGGAAGTGTTCATTTTACGCCAGAGGTTCTAATTTTACATTTCAAACTTCCACAGAATTTTGTGTCGGTGATAATTTTGCTAATGCCTTCTAGAATAGAATTATTAAAATTTCTATGATATATTCAATTTGACATTTCCATAGTATGAAATACGAGCAGTTACCATCACTCAATAGTTGTGAGTGAGCTCTTGTGTGCTTGAGTGACGGCGTGTATTTTTTTTCGGCGCGATACCCGGTTTATTTAGATAGCTGAGTAGATTTTTTTGACACACTAGTTACTTCTCTAATCGCACATTGTTACACTGTAAATCTGTATTACTAACTTACTTTGAAGTACTTGAAATGTTTGTTAATTTGGATATACTTCATTTGGGGTAATTTTGGTGATACAAAGATGGGAATTTTAATTTTTCCATTTTTTTTCTGATTTTCAGGGTTCATTTAAAAATCGTATCGTAATCTTCCAAATCGTTGAATCATTTTTCATTATTATCAGGAATCAATATACAACTCCTCAGGTTGAAACTCGTTGTTGATGTCGTATTTATTCAACAGATTATTCAAATTTTCTATTTCATTTCACAGATGTTTGAGAAAGTTGAGCTGTAGACTGTTGACTGTTCAACGAAAAATGAAAACTGATTCGGGCTACGCAGAGTAAATTTTCTAGAAAACCTCACATGATCATTGTAGCTAAAAAATTAAACAAGAAACAAACAATTTGCAATATATGATGTTCAATGAAATAATTATTTCATAGCCTTGACATTTGTTTTCACTCAACTATCGTGTATATCATGGTGAATGATTAAAACCTGTTTCACAACCGAATAACTAAGTATTTCAAATTTTTTTTTAATGTAAGAAATTTCGAAAGCAGTTGAATACTTGAGGCTTCAAAAGTCCTAAACTATAATTTTCCTTAATAAAGAAAAAATACGACATTACACCGCAAATTATTACTAGTTAGAAAATCTTTTTTCATTCGAACTATTTTGGATCACCTAAATGAGGACTTTACAACTGCCAAAAATCTAGTGGCAAAGTGATGAGAATAATGAATATTATATTTCTTCATCTGTAGCAATAATGACCAATTATCATTCGACTACAGATTGAAAGGAATTCGCATTTTAAAACATGAAAGCAACCATCTTAGGAGAAATTTGTGGTCAAATCTATTTTTTTAATATATAATGATCACTTCCGTAAATCAGCATTCCATTGAAGTATGGCAACACCGATATCATTATAAACTTGTTTCTAATCAATCCATGTTAATTCATGGTGTTTTACTGTTCCAGACTATCATCTTTATTCTCCCAAGTAACAGTTTTATCGTCTTTGGAATTGCTGTACCATTCGGAAATAGATAGCATATGAGCAGATATGCAGCAAAAATAGGAGACCTTGAAAATCATATTTCTCCAAATAATTATTCATCTACAAGCGAAAATGCATGTCATAAAGATATACAGGCTGATTCACGGTGGATGGCACATTAGACGTTTCTGGTGAACCAGACGACGGATCACTTTGAAAATTCAATGGAGGGCATATTCGGACATTCTCTAGCCAACTAAAATATTTTCGACAATGCGGTGTTGCCGCTTCTATTAGAAA
>WOGR01008276.1:0-11933 GCA_015342045.1 Leptinotarsa lineolata | reverse complement strand
CGATGAGCAGCCACAGTCCGTCGCGTATTTCTGATATGCACCGCTCTTGGTGGAATCAAATGTGCCAAGTCCCTTGAACACTTCCCGTGGAAGTATCAATAGAAGAGAGGCAAATCTCCAACCTTTCTTCGATGTTCCAGACTATTAAGGTCGCAAGTGATAGTAATATAGTTGCAAGAGTTTCAGCCCATAATCTCATGTATTTTCCTCAGGCGCTTCATTCTGGCGATTGTACGACCTCCGATAGGAACCCTGCGGAACATCCCACTCAAGGTAGGTGTGACGTAATCGTTCCCACTTCTCCACAATAGAGCAAAAACGCTCAAGCAACAAGAGAGAGAGTTTAGTGAAGTGGGACAGAGAAACGTGTGACTTAATCGATGCCTCACCCCTCGAGCCTTCTCTCCTGAGCACCCTTGTCAGTCAAGTTGTCATCAGCAGCTTTGGGAAATTAAATTAAAAAACTTATCAGTATGACAACCGAACTCAATTCGTCGGCGTGGCAGACGTTGTCCTTAGCCTCTACACCAGCGTGAGATCTTGGAAGTAATCGCAAAATGTTGATGATATTTATGGCAATTGTTTTGTTGGCTGTCATCTGAGATTCAGAGTGATGAATGAAAACAGAGAAGGATGGATTGAGTATCGGAGAAATTCAAAGAGCGTAGATGAATTATAGACATAATGTAGATGAAAATATCGGAAGCGCGACAGTGATATATTAATAATGATGAATGAAAAATCAGATTGAAGAAAAAACATAGCGTTGGGCATTAAGTGGAGTTTACAGAGTGCTTCAAAATACATCATTTGAGGAAAAAAACATTACCGTTCAACAAGGCTGTAACTTTCCAACATGCGATTCTTCAATGTGTACAGGGTGTCTCAGAATACATCATTCAGGAAAAACATGTCGGATCAACGGGAGTGTAGCTTTTCAACGTGTGATCTCAATTCGACCGTTTTTCATGTGTTTATTCGTTATCGTTTTGTCGTCATTGCCGTTTTTTACGAACTGGGTTCGACTCTCATACCAATAAATTTTTTTAATTCAATTTCTCTTCGCTGGCGATGACAATGTAGCTGATGCGCGACAAGGGGGCTCAGAGGGGTGAGGCAGAGTCCCAAAAGGGCCCAAGCTCTTTAAATCCCTCCGATACTCATTCCATTCTTCTCTGCATCGATTACGTCACACGCTTCTCTCTTCCACTCTCTCTCTCTCTCAGAAACACTTACCAACGACGCGCGATCTTAAAGTGAGCTCGTACTGGCCTTGCTGCTCTACTGTGGAGGAGTGGGAACGATTACATCACACCTACCTTGAGTGGGGTGTTCCGCAAAGTTCCGATCGGAGGTCGTGAAATCACCATAATGGAGATCGCTCTCAACATCAGTTCTCGTTGAACGTTTGGGTGGGAATTGAAGGTGACTTCCTAACTGGACCGCTATTTCTTCCAGAAAGACTTACCGGCGAGGTATACCGCAACTTTTCGGAACAAACACTACCTCAAATTCTGGAGGATGTACCATTGGTTACAAGAAATGTAATGTGGTCTATGCACGATGGTGCACCAGCACATTTTAGCATATTGGCTCGAGAGTTTTCAACAGTAACATACGGAGATCGCTGGATTGGTCGAGGTGGACCTCACTTATGGCCTGCTTGATCACCAGACTTGAATCTCCAGGATTATTTTCTATGAGCCCACCTAAAGTCATTAGTTTATACTACTGTAGTGAAAGAATTGAGAAATCAGATAATTGCTGAGTGTAACGCGATCAAAAACGATCCTGGTGTTTTAGCTCAATTGTCCGGAGTGTAATAATGTTTATGTGGGACAATGTGGCCGGTATGCTGAAAATAAAAGGTCCTTCAGACTAGGTGAAAATGATTCGACGTTTTCAAACTATTCTAAGGAATGGTTTGAAAACGTCGAATCTGAACGGTACGGACATTTTGCACCATTCAGGCAAGGGTTGAAAACTCAATTATTCGGAATCCTCGGAAATTCATAAACATAGGGATTGCGGATGTAACCTGCTAGATGACCATATTAACGTGGTCTACTCGCCGGTTTTCAGATTAGAGTGCCCAAATTGTCACAAAGTCATTAAGGACCGTCTGTTATTATCGACTGTAATTATTTCAGTTTATTGTATTCCTTTGAAAATGTCTTTCCAGGACGAAACTGCAGTAACTTTAGTTACAAATACAAGTAGTTTAAAAACATAGGAAATGTTAATTCTCCTTTTTCATCTTTCACTTGTTCTTAACGAATGCATAATTTACGATAAACACGTACAGTGTAAGTGCTGAGCATTGACGATAAATCAAAATTATTACAATTTTCATTTTTTTACGTAAACTCATGGTTAATCCCTTTCAAACTTCAGGTCATTGAGATTTTCATCACATTTTTGTATAAAAACTGGGAACTCCAGATATTTCAGGATACAATTTACAGAGAGGTTCACTTTTGAACTTGAGCATTTCATATTCCGAAAGATCCTATTTGGAACTGTTAAGTTGGTAGTACATGTATATCTCACATTCTCACCCAGTCTCAATCGCCACTTTTAGCAAGTAAGCTTGCGGTTTGCTGCTGAGAATATATAATTGAAAATATTGTTTTTAAATGGTGATATATTATTCTTCAATGAAATAGCTCATGCTTTGCCATTGGTCAGTAAAAGGTGAGCCGATTTCTTAACAGAAACAACTGGAGTTGAAGGAATCAGCATTTTTAGGAGCTTCAAGTCAACTGAGTTTTTTCTAAAAGAAAAACGGGTTCATAAATGTTATATATGTGGCCAATCACTATAACCATCTGGAGAACTCAAAATGAGGCCGATAATGAAGGATATATCATTTTATATTTTTCAGCTTTACAATTCTTTCGAGGAATTACACGTCAATCATGTTTTGTTCTCCAAATGATTCTTGTACCCGGCTTATCAATGTCATTCTATGCAGATTGTGAGTTGTAACTACACGCCACCTATGGACTGACCAGTAAAGTGAAAAATATCGATGTGACTAAGCTAAGGAAATGCAACAGTCAATGTCTAACACGTGTTACCTGTTATACATGAGAACGTCAGGTTTCCACAGCTTGTTTGGTGTTATCCTCAAATCCTTAACCCCACCGTAGTCAGATTCATTCCATCGTAGATTGTAGTCGTTCCATTCCTGAAGGTAGACAAAATTGTAATAAACGTTTTAAGCTAAAATATACCGACCTACACGCTGAATCTCCTGACTGAATAGTGTTAGAACTTATTAAATATGTTCGGGAAGATTGAATCAAAGAAACGTTAAAACCTCCCCTTCCACATTTGGGAGGAATCATTATTATTATTTGTTGATAAGAAAAACATTAGTGTGATTTCACTTGTTGCCGAAAGGGCGCTGTCAGCTTTTTTAACACACACCGACTTCTTTGGACTAAATTTAATAGAAGAGATGTACTTTAAACTTTGTACACTTATCAAGGATCGGTAAAAATATAATAATTTTATGAGTTTATCTCATTATTCTGATCAGGATGGGCAGGATTGAAAGATTTCCTCACACAGTCTGTGTGTGAGAGCAAGTGTCTGTGTCACACATAAAGTTCGCGACATGTGGAGGTTTATTTATTGATAGATGTAATGAAAATTTGATTCCGCAATTAGTTTTTGCTCGAAATATGAGTAAAAACAGCCCCTTTCTTTTGGTCATGTGCTACTCTAAGCTGAAATTTGAATTTTTTTTCGAAAATCCTCAAAAAATCTGTTCTTTTTTGTAAAATTCGAAAAATGCCGTAAAAAAGTTGCTCTGTTTCCAATTTCATATCCTTGCTCGAAATTTGTACTCTTTAACTGTCAATTCGACTTTTTTCCAATTTTTTTAGTTTTTCGAATATTTCGCTCTATCGATTCGAACAAAACATGATTCAAATTTCATAATTTTGATGAATACGAGACTTCAATGTGGTATCTTGCCCAGAAAATACTAGCATTGTTCTGTTACCAGAAAAAGGAATAAATACACCTCAAGAAAATCGTCTTTGTTGTTGTTTATCTAGTTTTTTCATTTCATTATTGAACTGATTGGGTTTTTCAATGTATGGACGTTAATATTTCAATAACCGAATAAATGTATTTTTCTTCACTCTTATTACACTCCTATTCCTTTTTAAATTGATTTTTATCCAGTCTAATCATTTTTCTGATCAATAATTCAGTTACAAACTAACCCGAAATATCATACTTCTCTGTAAACTAAACACTGACCTGCAGTTTCATAACTAGTCAAAAGACTTTCGTTCAAGCTATTTGTACTTAACATGATATAAAATTTCGTGATTTTAAACATTACAAGACTAATGCAATATGTCGGAAAGAAAATACCTAGGTACTGATCATATCGAAATAAAATTTTCCGTCAAACTATTGCGTTTAATGAATCGAGTTGTTTTGTGTACAGATTTTCGTACATTCATAATTCACAAATAAGTTTTATGTACAGTGTTACCCACACAAGACAAAGTGGAAATCGTTCTTTTATGTGGTAATAATGTGCCATATCGAGATGTTGCTTGTATTTTCAATCACCGGCATCCAGGAAGAAATATTCACTTTATTACTGTGGGAAGGATATTGAAAACACTCAAAGATACTGGCTCTTATGACAATCGTTTCAGGTAACCACATTATCCAATAAAGATTAATGAAGAAGAACAACTCAATGTTTGTTTGAACGTTGTTGAAAACGTAAAAAAATTGTCGCAATAATCCAAATTTTGTAATAGAATGCCGTGACCAGTATTCATTCAAGGCAAATGGTGGTGTGGGTTATTACATAACCAAATGATTGGACTATGTTTTTCAAGAGGAAATTTGAACGCAGACATTATGAATAAGTTGTCTGAAGTTTTGAATAATCTGCCTCTAAGTGTTAGAGCTTGATAGAGCATCGATCCACCAAACGGTAGAAGTGAAATAGTGTCTCAGTCAGATGTTTAGGGGCAAAGTGATAGGACGAGATTGGGTAGATTATTGGCCACCAAGATGACCGGACTTATCTCCGATGGACTTTTCTCTATGGGGTTATCCGAAACGAAAAGTGTATAAGCACAGGCTATTTGCAAACAAAGAACATTTAGAGAACACCATTAGGGAGTGTTGTGCTAACATAAATGCCCTATTTATTAAAAATGCCACAAAGTCTGTGCATGAAAGGACTATAACGGGAAGGACGGCATACTAAATAATGAATTCGGGTTCTGTATAAGATTATTGAGATAAATCAATGAATGTTATGATGTTTTGTTGTGGATTTGTTGTCATTTATTTTGGTTTGATGTTATTTACACCTCAAATAGTGGAAATCAAGAATGTAAGATTTATGAAATTAACTCAAGAAGCTTTATTATTTGCTCGATAACTAAATATAACAGTTTACATCCAACAGTCACACTGTTGTGTGCAAACTGCATCAAAATATTTCGAACTCATCTGCAGCTAAGGGGATAGAAATCTGATAAAAAAAGGAATACAATTGTAATAAGAATTAATAGAAATACGTTTTTTCGATTACTGATATATTAACGTCCATACATTGAAAATCTGAATCAGTTCAACAATGAAATGAAAAAACTAGATGAACTTTGCAACAACAAAGACCAATTTTTAGAGGTGTATTTGATTCTCTATCTGTTAACAGGCCAATGTGGCCATGAAATTTGAATCATGTTTCGTTTGAATTGATAGACCGAAATATTCGAAAATTCTTATAATGATGAACAAGCAATTCAACTGAAAGGTTATGGTAATATCCAAAATCACATTTATTTTGAGAGACGGTAGATCATAAAGTTTATACCGAAAAGTTGATTGCTGGACAATTTCTCTTTCATATTCCAGTTGATTGAACCATTGTCTTCCTACTGGTGACTTCAGAAATATAATTCGGCTGTTTTAACATTTTTTGAAAAAAGCATGTACCCAGATAGAATGTCTGCACAAGAATTATTATATCAATTGAATTTGAGTCTATTCCGTAAGGTATATCGAAATTATATGAGCATTTCGGATATAAAAAAGTTTGAGTGCGAACCTGTCCAAAACCATTTCGCGAGTCCTGCCCTTTTATCAGCACCTCCCAAAATGGTATCTAGATATTTTTGCACATCAAAGGCGGCATAGCCAAGTGACCATGCTGATTGTTACTTATGCTGTGACAATTAGTTTCGAATAATTTTTTTGTTTGTGTTGCTTAAAGCATGTTTTTTTCAGTTTTTAACCTATTATTATTATTTTCAATGGAAATCATTGGGTTTTACAAGAACTCATTTGATAGGTCTTTAAATTCTCCATTCAACATGATTTATTTTTTGAAATCGGATAAACCATTCCGAGTAATTATCAGACTTATATTATTTTCAAGAATTTGCAAACAAACAATGAACTATCAATTTCTATGAAAGTTTAATTGAAAACTCACTCCAATTAATCCCAATAAATGTTCAAACTATTCACTATTCACTTTCTGAAAATAATGAAGCCTGTTAACGAATTCCTTTCATACATTTTGTACCTTTATGGGGTTACTCATGAGTTCTGGAATAGACTGCAGCTGTGTACCGTATACTATGAACTTTATGAACCCCCAGAAAACAATCAAAGGGCGTTATATCAGGTGGACTAGTGGGACATTCTGAGAGACCACGTGTAACGATCCACCTGTTTTGATAATTGTATTACAGATTTTGTGAACTGACATGTTTTCATCAGGAGAAGGCTGTTGATCATTTCGAACATTCATTGGGATGAACTGTAATGAGTTTTTAATAAAATATTCATTGAAATCCTGATATCTATCGTTTGTTTGTGGATCTTTGGGAATGGTTGGTACGATTTTCTAAAGTGAAGTGGAGGGAGAATCAATAGACTGATTAGACAAGATCTTCCTCTCCTCCATTTCTATTTAAATAAAAAAGTTGATAGCGTTCCTCGGCGGGGAGTGATCCACACTATTGTTTTTTCATGAGACAATACTAAAATGATGTTTTTTGTAACTTCTTCATCAGCACTTTTAAAATCAACAAACTGTACGATTCAAGCCGTTTGTAGATCGGTAAACACAACAGATAATGGTAGACTTCAGTACTATGATAATAAACATGATGTAACAATACCACAAAAAGCTTATACTATCCAAGCGTATCGATCAGCCAGAAGCTATGCATGCTGGTAGAATATTCATCCAATGAAACTAATACAAAAGACCATAGTGCCCATCATCGAATTCAGATAAGAATTTGAAAAAATTTAATGATGATCCAAGAAATTTTTTACTCACCTATCCCGACCCTTTGTTGTTAATGATTGCACTCACTCACTCAATAATTTCAATTTGAAACTAACAGTGACTCTACAGATAAATTCAAAAGATTATCAGTTAACTAATTTGGTGATCCAATAATTTTTCTGAAGAAAGGTTGGCTGGGTAATAGGATCAATTTTTTTTAAGAAACAATTGTTTTCTCCAGCCAACGTTTCGAATTTAATCAAATTCTTCTTCAGGGCTCGAAAAGTAGTTTTGCTGTGTTGATATTACTATTTTAAAAAACATCAGACTAATTAGATATATTTAAAAAAAATAAAAAACATTGCAACAACTACTTCGAGACAACACCAACAGAAAGGGACATGAAATAATTAATTATATTCGAAACTTTGGCAAGAAAACAATTGTTTTAAAAACAAAATTGATTCTGTTACCCAACCAACCTGTCTTCAAAAGATTTTCTTTTGAAATGATTTTATGCGAATTTGAAAATATTTTCTTTCGTTGTAGACAGTAGCTAGGCGTCCATAGTTTTTCGATGGAATGACGTCATTTAGAAGGTTTGTTCCTTTTCACAATACTGTAGCTATTTTCAAAATTCATTAGATTATTATCTATGAATTCGATGTTGAATGTTTCATTTGAAAACCTTAGAATTTGCGTTCTTATTGAGAAAAATTGACCACAAACAACTACAATAGGGACAAAATTACTAAATAAAGACCTCCACCATTTGTCTCACAATAATGTTGACTGATTGAAATATGCCACTAGCCCAGTGGCTTGAAATAACAATCTAGCAAAATGGCGCACTACAACAATTCTCTCGGAAGCCGTTTTTGTAAGGAGCGTTTTCCTAGACATCGGATCGGTCGGTAAAGTGGTCTGGTGGGACAGCTATATCACCTGATTTGTCAGTATTGAATTTATTTTCCAGAAACCTAAGATAGGAGTCTTCACTGCCATGCCTCGAGAATTGTTAGGAAATGGTGATTGCTGACCCAGGTAAACTTTTATGAGTATTCGTTAATTTTGTTGCAAGCTGGAAATGAGTGAGCACATGCTGAGTTTTTTCTTGAAGAAATATTCAACATCGAATTTATGTATGACCAATTTTGAAAGAATCCGCAGAAGTAATAGAGGGACTTTATCAACACTCAATATAAGAATAACGTTTGAAATTTTTGATAAGTCCTGATATAAACCTTTTATTTTTGAAAGTATTTCATTTTCACTATAAATATAAACAATTTTCACAAATTCATCAATTTTTAAAAAAGGAAAGCTGAATGAAATATATATGTATCCCAATGGAACCGGAGAAGTTATAAAGTGTTGTTGACAAAAATGTCTCGGATGCACAGATTTCAGATAATTAGGTCACGGTCAAACAAAACCTGATCGGACCTCCAAAGGATCATAAATACTCATCAACACATTAATTGGTTCCTGTTAGAGATGTTAACACATATAATGCATTTTGCGTGCTGAAAATGCATGCATGGCATTTTCATACTCAAAATGTATTCTCCCGGCACAAATGTATCGTTACTGTAAATAGTTGGAATTTCTATATAGACAACGCGAATTATTCATTTAGAATATGTGGTCGAATGCTAAGACACAAGGCAAGAGAAACGATGATATCTATAATTCAGTTCACAGTGGTTTCAGTTGTTGTCAGTGCCAGTTTGATTTCCAGAAAATAACGAGACTCTCACCAATATAATATGGTACATACTTTTTTCATTCGAAAACATATGTATCTTATTTCTCATACCATAAGCCTATTGTCTCGGTCTTACAATCAACCATAGTAATCACTGATGTACCCGATAATGAAAATAATGAATAAAAATAAAAAATATATTCAAAAATGTTAATTTATCGATGAAAACTCATCATAAATTCGAATATTCATATGTATATACATGCGTATTTTATACATTTTTATAAACATACAGGGTGTTTCAAATCCGATCCTCACCATTGGGATCTGGGAAACTATAAGAGATACGAAGATGGTTAAATCGGGGCAAAGTTGCGCATTTACCGGACTAACAATATGCCATTAAGAAAGTTCTGAGTATATTCAGAGATATCCGGGAAAATTTTGGGAAATGGTTTTTATTTTTTTCTGGCATTATTTTCCGAAGGATTCGAAAATAATTTGCACTTTCACATTGCTACTTTTTTCATGCTACATTATGGTGTTTTCAGATTTGCTATCCGACGTTTTGTCTTTCAGCCACCATCATCAACTTCATTTTTTCTCATGGGCGCTACATTGGATTCTCTCTGTTTAGAATAGAAACAAATTTTACCTTTTCAATGATGTTTCATAAGTTACCATTTTTTTTCGAAAAATAGGAGATATTGTATTTGTATTTGTAATGAATTTGTATCATATCTCTTTTTTCTTCATTCGTGAAAGCCATTTTTTGACAAATACTCAATGACTTGTACAATAACAAAATGTCATTGAGTGTATCAAATTGAAAGTCAAATTTAGAAACATCAAAGTCGAAGCCTATTATGATAAGAATTAATTTTTTTCAATATCCCCAGTTTTTCGAAAAAGAATGATAACTCGTGATACATCATTGAAAAGGTAAAATCTGGTGCTCATTAGAAAAAATGAAGTTGATGATGGTGGCCGGAAGACGAAACGTCGTATAGCAAATCTGAAAACACCATTATGTAGCAGGAAAAAAGTAGCAACGTGGAAGTGCAATTTATTTTTGAATCCTTCGAAAAATAAAGCCAGAAGAAATAAAACCCATTTTCCGAAATTTCTGTTTTTTTTCCGGATATCTCCGGATATACTCGGAATCTAAGAACTTTTTCAACGGCATATTGTTAGTCAGGTAAATGCGCAACTTTACCCCGATTTAATCATCTTCACTTCAGTTTTGTGGTCTAAAGAACACTCGCTTTTTCAATTTTTTTCTAGAAATACCATTATTGGAGTCATTATTGCCTGATATATAATATTTGTCGGCTTTTCTGCTTTCACATTTCTCAAACACAATTTCATGAACTCACTGGGTTGGCATGGAGACGAATCCATAACGTTCTACGAAGATTTGAATCCACAGAAATCTCACCCTGCTCAGATTTGCACACGAAGGTTAATTATATCATTAGAGGGAAATCATCGGATATTAGAAACCGTAACTTGTGTATGAGAGGATTTTGGTGCCACTCAAATAATATTACCTTGTTAATTATACTGATAGAGCTATGTTAAATTGTATAGCTGTGTTTACTAATCAAAACGAGCCATAATTCATTGCGAGGGTAAATGGATTTGGATAATTAGAATTTGAGATCAACTACAACACGAATTTGAACCTAAAAAACAGATATTGATATGTAGAATGTGTGTACAGTGTAGATGTGTAGATACAGAAAGATTTAGGATTTCATTTCACTGAGATACAGTTGTAAACCTATAAAGGGCGTTCTAACGTTTATACTAGAAACGAGGTAAAGATGATATAACCCAAAAGTCGATTTCAGTACCCTCATATCGAATGTCCGACTTAAACATTATTGAGATTAACACGGCTAGTAAAAAGAAATTTCTCGACGAAATATGAGTATGACGAAACAAAAGCAAGAGCCTGCATCCCATAACATCTAAAACAGTAAAAGCACCTTAATTTCAAACGGGAATAATCCACAGAATTGGTCGCCATCTTTGAAAATCAAACACCAAGGTCGTAAAAGAACAAATATGGCCCCAAATCGAACTCAAGAGTTCACAGCATTCCATGTCACTGTTGCAAAGTATTCATAGGCACAACGAAGCTTTCGATCTGCACAAGGATTTCGAAACACATTAAGAACTCGCCGAAATCAATCGAGTTTCGGAGTGTCACTCCTTGTCAGTACAGGGCAGGTAACATTTTCATTTCGTGAACAATACCCAAAGAGGAGAAGAGGGATCTTGTGTACAGGGTGGGCCAAATTGGACACTTTTAAACGAAAACTCCCGTTTTCAAACTGGATAGAAGTAAACTGATGGCTTTGTCTGAGGGTCAAATTTTATGACAAGACAGAAAATGTTCGAAATGTTCGACATCCCATTATCAACAACGTGGACCAATCAAAACAACGTAACACAAGTGCGGACCAATCAGAAGTAAGCAATCTCATGGATACCAACCACTCCCTACTAGTATAAATGAGGGTGAGCCCAGAGCTCCCCAGTAAGTTGTCGCTGAGACTTCGAGATTTTTCAAGGACGAAACACAGGCGAAAAATCCTTAAGACGCTCTAAGAGCGGTGTCTGTGCAAAAGTAGCGATCCACGTTGGATTTGATTCGCTGGAGACTGTCATTTGGAAAAAAGTCCTCAGGAAGTTTATTTCACATTGACGCAGTTCTCCCAGTGAAAAAGTTCTTGAACAGTGAAGTTCAGGTGTACTGAGTTGAACCTCAAAATGATGAGCAGCCACAGTCCGTCGCGTATTTCTGATATGTACCGCTCTTGGTGGAATCTAAGGTGCCAAGTCACTCGAATATCTTCCGTGAAAGTATGTTTAAAAGACAAATCTCCAACGTTTCTTCAATGTTCAAGACTATCAAGGTTGTAG